>JARYHS010013630.1:256679611-256824488 GCA_031002005.1 Vandiemenella viatica | reverse complement strand
AAGAAGGAAGGAAGGAAGGCAAGGAAGAAAGAAGTAAGGAAGAACGAAAGTAAGGAAGAAGAAAGAAAGACAGAAAAGAGAGAGGAGAGAGATAAAGAGAGAAAGAGAGGAAGACAGAATTAGAGAAATAGAGAAATAAAGAATAGAGAAATATAGAAAGAATAAAGAAATAAAAAAATAAAAAAAATTATCGAAGGCTAGATAAAACGCGAAGGAGAATCTTTAATGACAGTCCAACGTATTACCAGAATTTCGCAAGTGGTTATAATCCTAAACATCACCACTATTTGTAAACTTTTACACTGTTATTGCTATTGTACAACTCCGGAGTTGCGTCCCGAGTCCCAAGCGGTAGTATCACGGACTTAAATTGAAGGTCCCTTCGGTCAACTCGCTTTGAGATCGTTTTACTCAATGTAGGTTCTTTTGCTGCCGAAATGTTACATTCATCCTTGCGTGCAACTAGCAAAGTGAGCAGAAATTAGTTTAGCAAATAAAATCAGATAGGAACGATTTAAGTTAACTTTAACGAAATCAATTAACCCGCAACACAACTTACAAAAAACATAGATCAATACGTGAAGCACTACCTGAAATTTCTCTGATTCATTCAAGAACGATTCTAATGAAAATCTTATATAGCATCAGTTTGCTCCCAGTCAACAGAGTGCATTAGCCGGGCCCTGCACAAGTCACACTGTTGCATCTTCGCAACATTGGGATTAACTCGTTGAGGGCAAGGCGACAAGGGCACTCCCTCGCAAGGATCATGAGGGGGTATTTGTAGGACTGGTCGTTCAAGTGTACCCTATAATGAGTCCATCAGAGCACACTAAGAGCTTCCCACAGGTACGGAGTGCTGACCCAATTTCCCAATACTGGTGTGAAACAACTAACTTTCAACAGGTTGAATCGTTAACGATTATGCTACAGGAGTCCGAATGAAGGGCATTCGAAAGACACTCCAGGTGACTATGTTCAATGTAATATTTAAAATACCCATCCGCGATTCCTGTCAGCATGATCTATAGGTACTTCTCGTTCTCACCTGAAAGACTCACACCACACAAGAGGTTGTGGTTTGGTCGAAATGCAGCCTGACTGATACGCTTTTGTAAAACATCAGGGACGATGCATTTAGTTTTATAATTTACGCGATGTAGCATTAGTTTATGAATTACTCTAATTCCCTTTGATTTGAATAACTGATGTCATTATTTCAGTCGCATACAAGCATTACAGTGGGCCAAGTTTCGATGACGATTGTGAATGTGCAGCATGTGACAGAACGGAAAATTAGTCATAAAGGTGATTAGGTGAATTGCAATTTTATTGAATCCTTGTTCTATCCTTATTAACTTAACAGCATCTTAGATAATGCTAAATCTTATTTCTCATAGACATTGCTTCACTTACTCATATCACAAAAATAAAACCCTTCTAAATAACATTTTTTTTTTACTTCGCACAATAATTAATAATAAGAGTAGATTCCACTTACTGTGGTTTGAACAGCAGCCAAATTGTACACACGTTCCACAGGGATATTATTCATTAATTTTCATATTACATCAAATTATATCGTATTTCGGTCAAGAACTTCGAGCGTAATATTTGAATTACAGTACCGTGCAGTTATATTATTTGTACCTGGAAAACAACAGCTCTCTGAAACGACGAGCAGACTAACTATCCCGTTGATATGAAGTCTTCACGGTTCTCTGCCGTATGTGTTGAAGAAAGACAACACGAGCTTTCGGTGGCTAGCTCTGCCGCCATCTTCAGGTATGATGTTATGCAGAGCTGCACTGGTATGGTGTTCCCTGCATAACATCATACCTGAAGATACCGGCAGAGCTAGCCGCCGAAAGCTCGTTGTTGTCTTTCTTCAATACTACACGGCGGAGAACACGTGAAGACTTCATATCATCGGTACGCCATGAAAGTCTTCTTCTCACATAAGTATCCCGTTGTCCATGCTGTTCTTTGCATTTTGAACGATGGTAGATGTGTCGCAGGATCAGTACTGTTTCAGATTCTTTGAACTTCACAATCTTCTAAAGTTGGATTCAAAGACAGCACTATTCTTATTTCTCCCAAATGTGACTACGTTAAGTGTTGCTGAATGTTGCACCTAATCATCTCTACGTTTGACGGAACATACACACCATTAAACATACGTTCCTGATGTCCTGATGTCCAGCCGTATTATCGATACTAAAACATGCGGTTGCAACTCGTAACTCGTGGAAGTGTGGTTTATGCACTCATTAAAGCTAAGTACTACTTTATCTAATCTGTGCTTTTCATTTCACGATAGTGACAAAAGGAACCGAATATTACTAGCTGGAGGCTGCGTGGAATCTGAATTTCACTACCCACGATGCATCAATACTACTCAACGTCGATCTGACATTGGAAGCTTCCGAAAGAATTAAACGATGTCTCAGCGATCATTAAAGAAGAAACCAACTACACTCGAACAGAGTTTTTATTCTCAGAATTTGCCACTGTTCACTTCAGTTTTCTTTTCTGTGAGAGAGGAAATATTTTTTGGTGAGTGTAACATCAAACTTGCTTAGAGCAATGGTAGTTTATACTGCTTCTCTCTTGCAAGCTTATAATGTGAATATTATTTTTAACCTGTTATATCTTCTAGTTTTACTTTCTGCAGAGATATAGTTAAAATCTTTTGAGATATGCTTGCAAATGATAGGACTGCATCTATTAATTTATTCCTTGTCTTAATTTTTTCGTCTTAGTGCTTGTACTTATTTTGCGTGTATAATAGCTAGTAACAATCCTTGTTGGCTCTATTAAAAAAAAAAAAAAAAAAAAAAAAAAAAAAAAAAAAAAAAAATGTTTTAAAATTAAAAGCTTTTATAGCACAAAAAGTCGGCAAACTTTAATTCCGGTTAATCTAGTGACTGCTAAAATGTAGTGTAGTGTAGTGTGTGTTGTTGCTTCTACTTAATTCGAAACTTCCTAGTGATATAACAAAAGTCAAATGCGTTTGGTCCAGAGCACGTGGCGTATGATGGTTGCATCCCGCAGGCGCTCTGTCGACTTCTTCCTTGGTGAAGGCGGCCCTGTACCAGAAGATGCACGGACGCTCCAGTCGCTGCCCTTCATCCAGAGGACGGTGCACAAGGGAGCCGCAAGGAGAACCAATCGACTCAGGGTGTGAGTACAATCACTGCTTCAAAAACACAGCATCTCCTTACGTTCATGTTGCGTGATATAAAAATCGACGAAAATTAATAAATAATACTTTTTATTTTCATCAGCACTTCTTAGTAAGTGTTTCCTGGTATTTGAATCAACAGTATAGTCTATGATTCGTCGGCTTTTCCGTTGAATATATATTGTAGTTTTAATGTCCTTCAAAGTATTTTTTCACTAAAATATGTTTTGATAGGTTTTTTTTTTTTACGTCTTTATTCTGTTAATTTTAGTGTTATTTTTTAAGTTTAATAGGACACTTATTTCCATAGTAGTGATAACTACGGTCATTGCAGACACAAATGGACCACATAGTTTAAGTGTCTCGTTTGATTGGCTAATATCACCTGTTCAGGAAGTTAAAAGCTGGATTCACTTTTCCACCTTACGCTATACAGTCTTTAGAAAAAAAAATTAACATTTTCTAATTTTTATTTGGTTGTTTTAATTTAGTCACTTAGTATTACTTTAATTCTGTCACATACTTTTGAAACACAATTCATACGCTCCATGTTGTTTTTAAAATTCGCTTCTAACATTAAATTTTCTGACATTACTCTATCAACATCGGAGCTAGTTTTGTTGACTTAAAATTTCATTGATGATTTGTGTTTACAGCCATTCCTTCAGTTTCATTGGCTAATATAAACTCAATATATAGTGACTATTTTCATGTAGTTCTTCCAAAGAAATGAAAAAGTCGTTTCTAATTGTGCTCTGTAACTCAAAATTACACTGTTCCGTTAGAGTCTGCTACCATCGCATTATTTCATTCTATAACAGTTTTGAATATTCATCGTTGAAGGTAGTGAAGGTGAGTAATAGATGTGTGAACTTTAAGATCACTGTGCTCCAACTGTTTCTTCGATATATTTTCTGTTATTATCTGCAGTTATAGTTTTCCTAGCCGGTTCCCATTCATCGTTCGAATGATGTCAAAATACTTTTAGAATACAAACAGTCTTTGACATTATCCTGAGAATTTGGTAAAGCAATAACATGTCCCATAATACGGATACGAACCACAAAGCTCTTATTGACAAGCAGAAATATTTGCCGCATGACGCCAGTGTACCGTCTGCCAGCATGGCGCAGCGGGTAGCGTCACGAATTGCGGTACCGAAGGTCGCCGGTTCAATCCCGCCCACTGACAAAAATTATTTAATTCTGTTTATTATTTCCAGAAGATTCTACATGTTTCCTAAGGTCACTTGTAACTTCTACACATTTCATTTGTTAACTACTCTTGTAATCTCTAGTACGTTCTATCTGTGTATAAATAGAAGAGCATTCTGCCCAAGAGGCAGTCAGTGCTGCGTGTATGTTTGAGTTCTCAATAAACCTGTTCTCAGTTTAAGTGCTGTGTTCATTGACAAGTAACCTTCGAATTCACACCTGCCCGGTTCCAACGCGACATAGTTTGGTGGAGACGCCGGGTACCCTGTGCAACAGCTGCATCGTCGTGGCTCCGATTAGGCAACGTAAAAGTCGCCGCCTACACGGACTGGAACCGGACTACAAAGGATATACTCAGTACGTCCTTCCGAAAGTCCGCGTCATTAGGAAACCCATGGCGGCAAGCCAGCTGCACATTCGACACCCATCGGTGTTCTCTGGAGACGCTGGACAGGATCCTAACAAATGGCTAAAAGGGTTCGACCGAGTCGCCAAGTACAACAGGTGGGATCATACCATGTGCTTGGCAAATGTTTATTTCTATCTGGACGGAACCGCCCAGCAGTGGTTCGAGAACAACGAAGAAGAAAACTGAATAACTGGGAAATGTTCCAGACGGAACTTAAGAAAACGTTTGGGGACCACCAGCGACAAATCCGCTCGGCGGAAGAACAACTGAAGAACCGGGCCCAACGACATGGGGAGCCGACGCAATCTTACATACAGGATGTTTTGGCCCTATGCAACGTAGTCAACCCGAATATGACTGAAGCCGACAAAATCACGCACCTAATGAAAGGTATTGCAGAAGACATGTACCAAGCTCTTCTGATAAAAGACGTCGCTACGACGGAAGAGTTCATCAAGTGGTGCCAGCGGATTGAGGAGATGCAACAAAGGAGGGTTGGGCGAAAGAAGTATGACAGACTTCCCAACGTAGTCCCTATGGCAGTTGTGGAAGACCAGCACGACTTTGCGTCTCTCATACGACAAATTGTGAGAGAAGAATTACAACAGTTCATGGCAGCTGGGACTCTTGAACCGAGTGAGCATCAGATCATGGCCATGGATGTAAGCCCAGTGGGTCATGAAGGAGCCGACGCGGCGGAAAAAGAGGTATTTCAGACAATAGCTCCTGTCTGCCGAGCCAATCGCACTCGACGTGAAGAATGGCCTCGCCCTGATATGACGTATGCTGCAGCTGCCAAACGGCAGCCTAGGAACCGGCCGACACGGCCACAACCAAATCCTCCGGCACCTATGACGTCCCGCAGACGAACGGACGTCTGGAGGACAGAAGACAACGCGCCAGTATGTTTCCACTGTGGGCGCCCTGGACATGTCATACGCTACTGCAGAGAGAGAAGACGAGTATTTGACGATTATTTTGCCGCAAGACGTCCGCCATCCGAACAGTTCTACCCCAGGCAGCCACCCGCTGACGAGTTCGGTCGACCTACGGGAAGAAGCCCATCGCCGTACCCTAGACGAGGTCGATCCCCGACGCGCCGCTGCCGTTCATCGTCGCCGGACAGAGCTACCAGCCGCTCCCCTAGCCGCCGCACGCAGGAAAACTAAGCAAGGCGACCATCTACGGAGGTGAGGCCGCCGCAGATGAAAATCCTCCATGGATGACAGTCACTAAGATGTCGGGAAATCTCATCAACGTTATAATCGACGGCCAACCTGTCCGGGCGCTGGTTGATTCAGGAGCTTCTTTCTCCGTATTGTCGGACAATTATCGTCGCACACTAAAGAAGACAATGTTCCGTGATACGGGGGCAACTGTGCTAAAGGTCGCAAATGGAAAGTACGTCCAGCCAGCTGGAGCTTGTGTCGCGAGAATAACCATCAACAACAGGACCCAGCCAGTTGAATTTGTCATTTTAACAGAATGTAGTCATAATGTCATCCTTGGATGGGACTTCCTTAAGGCATCCCAAGCTGTCATTGACTGTGGAACGTCTGAGCTGCAAATTGAAGAAGTCGTTGCGACGGGTACACGTAACACAGAATCTTCTGGGAAGTTATTCGCCGTTGACAACGTGACAATCCCGCCGTTCGCAATGAGAAGAGTCCCAGTCAAAAACACGGACGACCGCAACCTTGAAGTGCTTGTCGATAGTAGAAAGTTTATTAGGCTCACGAAAGAAATCTACATACCAGCGGCTATCATAAGCATTATCGGTGGTCGAGGAGACATTTGGATCACCAACTGTCACGAGCAGTCACAAATTATCCCCAAGGGAATGTGCATAGGGACAGCTGAACCAGTCCAGGAGGGCGAGCTCAACGTCATTAACGAAGATCCATGCTCTGTTACTAGTACCGACAACACGCTGGAGGAAACAACTATGGAACTGCCAATAGGGTCCGGCCTGACCAAGGAACAACACCACCGGGTGTTAGCTATACTACGCCAATTCTCTGGTGTATTCACACCCCAGCAAAAAAAAGGTCAGACGAAACGGCCCACGATAAAGCATCGTATCAATACTGGGGATCATCCGCCCATTAGCCAGCGCTCGTACCGATTGTCACCAGTCGAAAGGCGAATAATTCGAGAGGAAGTGGAGAAGATGTTGCATAATGACATTATTCAACCTTCGGAGAGTCCTTGGTCATCTCCGGTGGTCCTCGTAAAGAAGAAGGATGGTACGTGGCGATTCTGTGTCGACTATCGGCGGCTGAACAAAATCACAAAGAAAGATGTCTACCCACTGCCGCGCATCGACGACGCCTTAGACTGCTTGAAAGGAGCTACATACTTCTCAACCATGGACATGCAGACAGGCTACTGGCAAATCGAGGTTGACGAAGCTGACAGAGAAAAGACGGCTTTTATTACACCTGATGGCCTCTATGAATTCAAAGTAATGCCATTCGGATTATGCAACGCTCCGGCCACATTCGAACGCATGATGGACAACTTACTTCGACACCTTAAGTGGACGACGTGTCTTTGTTATTTAGATGACATTGTTGTTTTCTCGAAAACATTTGAAGAACATCTGAGTCGCCTGTCAACGGTGCTGAAGTGTGTTCAGACTGCAGGACTCCGCCTCAATCCGAAGAAGTGCCTCTTCGTCGCCAGAGAGATAAAAATCCTGGGGCACCTGGTCAACGGAGATGGCGTCCGCGCTGATCCAGATAAAGTAAGGGCAGTCATGGAATTTCCAACTCCTCAGCACATTCGTGATGTGAGAAGCTTTCTTGGGCTGTGCTCATACTTCCGGCGTTTCATAAAAGGATTCTGTAACATGGCACGTCCACTGCAAGAACTTTTGCAGGGAGACGCCAAGTTTTACTGGGATGAAACTAAAGAAAGATCTTTCCAGGCACTTAAGGAGGCTCTAACTTCCGCACCAGTTCTAGCCTTATACGACGAGAATGCAGAAACTGAACTTCACACTGACGCCAGCGGTTATGGGATCGGTGCAGTGCTTGTGCAAATTCAGGAAGGTGCTGAGAAGGTGATAGCCTATGCATCAAGAGTATTCTCTAAGCCCGAGATAAACTACTCTACAACCGAGAAAGAATGCCTCGCAGTTGTCTGGGCTATCAACAAGTTTCGTCCGTATTTATTCGGCAAACCTTTCACCGTCGTAACAGACCACCATTCTTTATGTTGGCTAACCAGCTTGAAGGATCCATCAGGTCGACTAGCAAGATGGGCACTTAGACTTCAAGAGTACGACGTCACGGTGGTATTCAAAAACGGACGCAAACACAAGGATGCCGACAGCCTTTCAAGGAATCCTTTAATAGAACACAACAGCATGAATGGAATTTCAGCCCTCGCTGAATTAGGTGACGTTGCAGCTGAACAGAGGGAAGATTCAGAGTTATTAAGAACCATAGACGCCTTGGAGAAAGGAGAACCGGCCAAAGGAGGGTTTCAATTGATAGATGGGACATTGTATAAGAACAACTACGATCCACTAGGCCCCAAGTGGCTTCTGGTCGTTCCAGCTCATCTCCAGCCAGCTATTCTCAAGTATTTCCACGACGCTCCAATATCCGGTCATCTGGGATTTGTGAAGACCCTGGACCGAATCAGACGCAGGTATTACTGGAAGGGTCTCTACCGATCTGTCAAGCATTATGTGAGTCACTGTAAAGAGTGCCAGCGACGGAAACATGTGCCGCAATTACCTCCAGGTCATCTAGTACCAATTCCACCTGCAGCAGTTCCATTCCACCGAATTGGGATCGACCTTTTGGGGAGGTTCCCGAAGTCGACAACCGGTAACCGATGGATAATAGTCTGCACCGACTACCTCACGCGCTACGCTGTCACCAAACCTGTGCCGACTGCAGAAGCTCCAGAGGTTGCAAAATTTCTAGTAGAAGACATTATTTTGAAGCATGGAGCACCACGTGTGATGATATCCGATCGTGGAAAGGTATTCCAGTCAAGACTAGTATCAGAGGTCATGTCAAGATGCGACGTTGTCCACAGGATGACAACTGCATACCACCCTCAGACAAACGGTCTCACAGAACGCTTCAACAAGACATTAGCCGATATGCTGTCGATGTATGTGGATGTTGAGCAGAAGGATTGGGATACAATACTGCCAGTGGTCACATTTGCTTATAATACAGCAAGGCAAGATACGACAGGCTTCACTCCGTTTTTTCTGCTCCATGGCCGTGAAGCTGAGACCACAATGGATACGCTGTTCCCATTCCAGCCGGACGACACTCAGGATGACTATATAAAACAGCTCATTACCAGGGTCGAAGAAGCAAGACAGCTGGCTCGCATACGAACACTGGCCACCCAGGAGAGGACCGTCAGCGGTATGACGGCAAGCACCGACCTGTTGCGTACAACCCAGGAGATCTCGTATGGATTTTTACCCCTGTCCGGAAGGTTGGGCTATCAGAAAAGTTACTGAAGCGGTACTTTGGTCCGTATCGTGTCATACGCCGCCGGTCAGACGTCACATACGAAGTCGAGGATTATGAGCCGTCTTCGAAACGACGAAAGCGAAGGGACATTGTTCACGTCCTCCGCATGAAGCCTTACTACAATCCTGACGAGCAGCTAGGCACAACCAGCTTCTTGTTCAAGGACTCTGAGGACGGTTTGGATACTGAGGAAGTCGGACAGGAAGATAATAGTACAAACAGGAGGGGCCCTCCAGAACTGCCATACAGAGGACCCACGACAAGATCAAGATCCAGGACACTTCAGCGTGCCCCAAAAGAAATCTAACAGCGGGACGCTGTTTTCCTCAGGAGAGGGAGCAATGCCGCATGAACGCCAGTGTACCGTCTGCCAGCATGGCGCAGCGGGTAGCGTCACGAATTGCGGTACCGAAGGTCGCCGGTTCAATCCCGCCCACTGACAAAAATTATTTAATTCTGTTTATTATTTCCAGAAGATTCTACATGTTTCCTAAGGTCACTTGTAACTTCTACACATTTCATTTGTTAACTACTCTTGTAATCTCTAGTACGTTCTATCTGTGTATAAATAGAAGAGCATTCTGCCCAAGAGGCAGTCAGTGCTGCGTGTATGTTTGAGTTCTCAATAAACCTGTTCTCAGTTTAAGTGCTGTGTTCATTGACAAGTAACCTTCGAATTCACACCTGCCCCGGTTCAACGCGACAATATTTTAAGAAGGAATTTTTCGGAATTCGACCCTTAAAGGCCAAAATATATATACATCTAAAATGCTGTATTTGTGTTACAAGTCATTTATCTCCCTGGATACCTATCTCAAATTGTTTAATGAAGTATCATTTTAAAATTAAGATGTTCGCATTGGTGACATCATATATGAGACAGGAATTTTTCGGAATTCAACCTTAAAGGGCAAAAGTATAATAATTCTGCAACCTGTTTTTGTGTCGCTTCATATTAAACCAATATAGATAAATGAGGTATCATATTAAAGATTAAGGTCTCCACTGTGGTCACATTATATTTTAAGAAGGAATTTTTCGTAATTGGACCGTTAAAGGGCAAAAATGTCAATATTTCTAAAATATGTTTTTGTGTCTGGAGCCATTTATCTACTTTGGATATCTACTGAAATCGATAAACGAAGTAGGATTATGAAGAGTAATGTCTCAGATTTGGTGAAATCATTTATTATAACTTTTTTTTTCTTTTAATTCACCGTTAAGGGAAAAAGTATTAATGGTTCTACAACGCATTTTTGTGTCAAGAGCCATTTATCTCCCTTGATATCTAACCGATATAGATAAATGAGGTATTTTTGTCTATGTTGTGGATTGTAAACCACTCATTTAAACCTTCATATGAACTGAACAATGAAATATGTTGAAAGATTTTCAGGAGTAAACCCTCTCCTCTCTTTCCGTTAAATTTCTCTTGAATGCGGAAAACTACGCTCCACGTTACATGAGGTAAGAAGTGTGAACTTCATATCAGCGGATTTCCTTAGGATTCCAACTCAGTACTTCTTGTTCCTTTAGTCCAGAGAGAACACGGCCTATTTGTTCCATCCTCTTGAAATCTGGACTGCAGGCTAAAACAGCCTCCAGCCTCTTAGCTACAGACACCCAAAATGGTCCGGAGCCACTTTGGCCCTCACTTCTTGGATGATTTGAATTACTTCTGTTAATGGTAGAGTGCCTCCTTCCAACTTCTTGATTGAAATTTCTAGGTTGACTGCCGGATCGCCCAGGTGACATTAACTTGGATCAATGTAGAAGGAGGAAACGAAATTTTGAGAAGGAGGGGAAAGGGCAACTGTAGCCTGTCAATAAGGCACTGTTCTGGCATTTGCCTGCAGGTGAAAATGAAAACCACAGAATACCATTTCAGAACAGCTGATGGTGGGGTTTGAATCAAGGCATTTCCCAAGTTGAAATTACTAGCCCACCGCCTGTATCACTGAGCTAATCCGGCCAGTCATTTGTTTTATTTAAGTAACAAAATTACAGTCGGACTGAATCAGTACATCAAATTAGGTCCTATTAGGTTCTGAAAACCGAATTAGGTCATTTTAGGTCATAACGTAGAAATTAGGTCGTTTTAGGTTCTATTAAATTTACGAATATTATTCATTCAGATTTGGGTTTTCCTGATTTCCCAAATCACTCCGGCAAATGCCAGGATGATCCCTTCAAAGCCATGGCCGAATTTCTTCCCATTCCCTAGCCCTCCAACCTTTCCTGTCTCTAAAGCCTCTCTGTTAAGAGACGTTAAGCAGTTTTTTTTTTTTGTTTCTTTTTTTTAAAAAAGACGAATATTATTATTTATATAAAACAAAAAGAAAATTAAATTTTCAAGAATATTAGGTTGGGAACAAATAGGTTTGAACCTATGAATCCGGGGCTTATTTATTAATTAACATAAAACTAGAAAAATTTTTAATCATAATACCGAAACAACTTAACCTCTCTTATACATTATTATATTATTAGTACTTGAAAATTATGATTCTGCAAAATTCATCAGTTTTGCTTTAGATTTAAATATATTGTGTGCAAACACTTACATCAAAATAATCTTCACAAAAATACACTCTTCAATCTTCAGATAATGTAAGGGACTAACTGCATACCATGGTTACAATATCAGCTTATCACCTTAACTCTAACTGTGTTATATGTAGCCACTGGATTATCGATTATATGAACTTAAAAACCTCAAGCAAGTAAAGGCTATGTTAACATCATAAAAGAAGTCAGTGCTATTGTTTCAAATTCAAAAACCACTATATTCTTGGAAATAATTACAAGTCCAATACAACCGATGGCGGTCGCAAAATTCTTCACCAAATTAAATGATTGCAAGAAATGAAATGCAACCAGACCAGACCAAACCTGTATTGAAATTTAAAAGTCACATTGTTTGTTCCGAAAGTTCATTTAAATAGCCCAAAATACTGTCATGGTGGAAATGCACATTGTCTGCACTCTACTTCCTCCTGCCCCGCTCAAAGTGCGACACGGACCTCCGATCTGCTTGCACTGAGTGACACCGAGCGACTGATCAAAAGACAAAGATGGCTGCACAGCCACATGTATATACATACTCATATGGTTTAGTGTAGCTTTCCACAAGTCCAACTGTGCTAAATAGTTCTACAATCTCAGCTGCTACTACTTCTAACTTTACCGCTGGTTGATTTACGTATAATTAACACTTTATATCCTTATAAAATTTTCTGTAGGTTTAACGGATTCACCATAAAAAGTGATTTTAAGTGATGTGATGCAATTGTTCATAACTTCAGTTTTGATGCTAGAGAGTTTAAACACAGTGTTTAGAGCTTCTAATACAATTATCTTTCATTTAATACCAAATATGACTAGTTTAGCAAACGTCAATTTTTCCGGAACAACCCCGCTCTTATTATTATTATGGCTTTAAGACCTATTTTAAAACAATTATCTTAAAAAGATTTTAATCTCACCTGTAGCTGCTTTCTCTGCTTTGTAATTAATTTCTGAAAATAGCTTCTTCCTGGTTTCATCATGACATTGCAGCCATGTACAAAATATCATTGTTTTCTGTAATTATTATTATTACAATACTATAGGTTACTCAAAAAGTTCTATGAAATTTGAATTAAAAGTTACTGTTTCATTTTCTGAAGATTATTTCTTTCGCTGAATTTTTGTGGCTGGCTTGCAATAATTAAAAATCTTTATGAACACATGGTGTGGTCCATCATATTGTATTTAAATGATATTTAAACTTTATGAAACTTCCTCAAATTTAAATACATTGTGCTAGAGGATGTTAAGTTAGTCTCACTCTATTGGCTGACTTGTAATATTGTTCCTAACATATAGTTTCATGAATTTAATAGTGCATATTTACATGATAAATTACTACATCGGCTTTTTATGCTTTAATTGACTTTAAACTCTTTCTTACGTTTTCTTTGGAACAAGATTTATTAACTTTAGTTTTTTTTTTTCTTATTATGAAAAACTCTTAAAGTGATGAAAAGTGCAGTGTTATAGTGAAATTACATCGTAACAAAATATTGCATTTACAGTGATGGATTATACTCTGCTACAGCTGTTTAGGTATGTTTAGCATATGATTTTTACTATTTAAGGTTGGTTTCTAATCTGTATTGACTGTTTAGTTAACTTTACTGCTTCAGTTAGCTGCATAATTTGCTGTAAGGCTGCGATGTCTGGTGCTTCACTTATACCCATTCTACTGTCAACAAACTTTGTTGTTAAAATTTGCAAAATTCTAAGGTAGCTTACAATAAACTGTGAGCATCCTTCTGCCGTGCAATTTTTAGTCACTTTTTCCTTATTTTTTCATTGTTTTGAACATATATAAATAACTTGTTTGGAGTTTTTATAGTTGTGCTTTTACACTTGAGGAATACGGTACTTATAATACAAGGAATTCATTTTTAATTAAAGAAAATGAAGCAAACTAACTTCTGCCATATAGAGACAAGATCGTACTGTTTTGTTTCACACAGTGTATCATCATTCAAGACAAACTGACAGTCTTAAGCATTTTCATGATAAATTTAAAGTGGTTTTTAAAATGCAAAATACATAATGTAAATTTTCAATTTTTTGAAAAATAATACGTTTCTTGAGTAAAACAGGTAATAAGGTAAAGTATTAATCAATTTTTCAAATTTAGTCAACTAGACAATTATCTATCATTTTACATGTTCAATTATATTTTGGCTAAGTTTCCCTCACAATTTCTCCTGCATTCCATATTCACAATTTTTGCAAACTTCTGTCTTGTATATGGTTAATTTAATTTTCTCTACGTTGGTCTGCACTACTTGCTTATTTCAGTCTGCACTTTATAACCAGTTTTTGGTTAGAGTCAGTATTCTCTCCATGTTTGTTTTATAGTTTGATACTTGGTTTCTGATTAATTGTTCTGTTTATATATGGTTGATACCATTCCATGTCACTTAGTTATTTACACATATTTATTCTTCTTGTTGGATTCTCAACTATTACATTTACCATGACTGATTAAGAATTCTTGTAAAGTATTTACTCACCCATTACTTTCTCTCAGATGGGAAATAACTTTAGTGTTTCCTTCTTCTTTTTTCTGATACTTCGCTCTCTAAGTCACATATAAAAATTAGATTTTCATAATGATCAGCACACATAAAGAAACTTTAAATCTGTCATAGAATAACTCTGTTTTAATCTCATCATCTTAAAAAGTTTGCCTTTATATTTTTACTAATGTATTTGGTGAAAATTTAGTTTATGTGAGAATTGAGTCTTTCACAGCATACAGCTGATAAAAATAATTCTCGGGAGTTCTGCCGGATAATTTCTGCCATGCATGACGTTTTGACAGCTACCTTCACTGTCTTTATCTGGTGAAATTTAGGTAAAGGTTGGTACTGCGACTATACATCACCGACTGTCAACGCCTCACAATTCCAGCTCATATAAGTACTGGGAGATAGCTGTCGAAATGTTGTGTATGGCAGAAATTATCGGTCAGAACATTCGAGAAAATTTTTGATCAATTTAGTATGTGTCAATAAACTGCTCAAAATAGCTTACTTGTCTTTTTTTAATATCTCCCACTCTAGTGACAAATTTTGAAAGTTCATTGTGCTACTACATATTTCCCAGTTTGTTCTCTCTCCCCCTTTCCCTCCTTGCCATCAATTTCTCAACTAGTTGATGCAATACTCCAAATTTTTATATCTTTACCCAACTTCTTCATCCCATACATAAATTTTATCAATTTCTAAATTTATCCTGATGGATTCCAGAAATATTTATGTGAGGACTGTCTAGCTCTTTCATTATCTAATGCATCACACTTTCCAACTTCTCTCCACTTATCATCATGTAGAACACTTTTTCCTGTTTTTGTTCTTAGTACTTCAACCTTTTTACTCTGGACTCAGGTCTCCAATTGAGAGAATGTTATAGCTTGGGAGTAGCCTGTCCGAGGATTATAGTGTAATAGCTTAAGTGTAGAGAATAGTGTTTATTGGATTATTAATGCAATAAACTCGAATTGCATCATAATAATTTAAAAATTGTTTTATTCACATGCCTTTTCTGGTCCCAGGGGAAAGAGAAGGTCCACTCTCCACTGCTGTACTCCTTTATTAAGATGCTATTGACAGTTAGTTGTTGAGTTGCTAACTTAAGATACCATGAAACATTTGAAGAGACGAGACACTCTGCTGTGACGGCAATACAAGTCATCTATCTTGCTTTGGAAGTTATCCTGCCCAAATGACAGTGCCACAAAACTAACAAGATTGATGCCATGGCAGCAGCCAGATCCATAGAATGCCAGCAACACCAGAAAATATCAACTTTTGTTGGCCAGATCCACCACCCAGTTGCCTGATTCTGTGATGGTGTGTCTGTATGCCAGCGACCCCCCAGACTTGATGCTTACATAGACACTCAGTGGCTGAGGCAGTAAAGCAAATCTCTGACATGCACAAGGAGTTGTCCTCACCATACAAAAATAACCAACTTGCGTAACAGTGCTAGAAATGTCATCCTCAACACAAATGTTGCTACAGCAGCATTCATTAAAGAACGGGTAGTGCCTAGCAGGCAAGTACTTCTCCACTGAATTCTTCAGCCCACAGGCTCAGGAAACGTAAAGAGATCTCAGCAGCAGAGTTTAGGAAATGTGTGTTAATCTGTGGCAAACAACATCTATAGGCATACATAATTGAAGGGGTGTGATTCTTTTTTTCTTTTCTTTTTTTTTTCTTTTTTTTCTTTTCCATACCCCACCTTCAAGTAAACAGGTAAGAAAAACTGCAATCATTGTTTCTTTGGGACGTTTGGATTTATGTGTTAATTTTATGAAATATGAGCTCCCAAATTCATTAAAAAAATATCCACCTCACTCCCTCTAATTTTCCAACCAAATAACTGAAAAATCCGAAATAATTCAAGATAATGGTACTTACTAAGAACATTCAGCAGAAATTGTTTTGATTAAGAAATATTGGCAGATTTCCACATTATTATACAACCAACCAACAATCTCTTCATTCTGCCACCTCTGCACCGTTTATGAAATTGTAGTTAAATATGTGTTTTAGTGACCAGAAAACATATCCATGGAAAAGATACTAAAAAAGAATTTGTGTATGGTACCACCTCATACATATAACAGATGGATAAAAAGCTAATGAAACCAATGGCAACTGTGGTCAATGTGAACTTTTCTTATTTTATGTATACTCATCCATTATAAGTTCAGTTGTTAGGAAACAAAGGCACTCGAAAATGGGATATATTAAATATTTGAATAGGAGAATAACCACTGCTCACTAAAGTTGAAGTCTGGTATAGTTTTGAAACACAGATAGACAAGTATGCACATTGACAATTGAAATTTTCAGGTTTATGGTAGTTGGCTACTGACCACCATCATGCAACAGCTGCCTCACTCTGCTGTTGACTGGGGGGGGGGGGGGACCAAAAAATTTCAATGTCCAGTGTGTGTACGTGTCTTATCTATGTTCTGAAACAATTCCAGCTTTCCCCCTGTGGTAAGTGGTGGTATTCTCCTATCCAATCTATATTCATTCTTCAGACTGGAATGTCTTGCACTTTTTAGCAGTATAATTATTTTTTATAGAGAATTGGCGAGTAATATTCTTGGTTGTTTTGCATATCCATAATATTTAATAGAACTATTAACTAATTTTTAAAAGCTTTAGTTTTTAATTGAAGCCAAACTGTAGGACTTAGTTATATAAGTTTGCTTAAATTTTTGCCAATACCAGGACTCCTAAATTAAATTCAGTTGGCTTTATATGCTTGTCACATTTGTTTCTCTCTCTCTCTCTCACTCTCTCTCTCTCTCTCTCTTCTTCTGGTTTTCCATCTCTTCTTCACATATGTCATTCAGTTTCTTTATTTTCTCCATTAAGTTTTGTCTTTCACCCTTCTTCATTGCAGTTTCAGGAAAATCTTCACTTTGGACATTTTCTTCCTTTTCTGACAATTACCCTTTTTCATTAAATTGTGAACTTCCTATTCCTTTAGATTTATCTCTCCAAACTAAAGCTTTTAAATCCTCTCTGTACTATCAAGTCTTGACTTGATCTATCTCTTTTTTTATTACTTTCTTCTTCCTCGCTATTTAAAAGCTAACATCATGATGAGATTCATTACAGTGCACAGCTGCATGTGTGACCAACTCTTCTTACATCTACTGCTGTGTTTACTCTTTCAATTATCCCTTCACTTTACTTCAATCTTTCCCAGTAATAAATATCTTATTCCTTCATCTTCTTCATTCACATCTTCTAACTCTTCAAATTTGCCATTGCTCTCGCATTCTTCATTTTTACCACTCTCCAAATATGTTTCAAGATTTGATTCATCTGTTGATACTTTCATTTCTGATCTGTCATTTTCCTCTGTACATAATTTTCTTCCTCTTCCAGTCCAAATTGTTATTTTGAGCAGGTCCATGCTTCCATCTTCCTTCCAAATATCCATTCTACCTTCCAGTTTGATCTTTTTATTCATCATTTCAAAACATTTCTGCCATTGTAAAAATGATCTTTATTTACTGGTTTTGTAAAAAAGAAGGTTCATTGGGGTTTTAATTTAATTTAAATTAATTGCAATGGAGCACACCCATCCTCCCCCTATGCTGCACCCACCTACATATGCCCTCTAGAAATTTTAACTTTAAATTCTTTCAACGTTTTCGGTAAGTTATTCTTCATTTCCCTTGGTAACTCATTCCAATCCCTTACACCCCTTACCTAAAATATAGAATCTTCCCACACCCTAGTGCCTGAAGTCTAGTGCCAGCTTGTAGTCATGGTCATCTTTTCCCTTCCATGCACTACTTTTTATACCTACTCCAATATCTTTCCATGCCTCATCGCCAGTATACGACTTGTACACTCCCATGACCCTCCTCATCCTCCTCCTGTCTTGCATTGAATCCCATTCCACCTCCTCTATATATCTGTCACTGATTGCATTCTGCAATAATTTCCAGAAACAAATCTAGCAGCCCTTTTTTTGCACCCTCTCCAACTCCGGCATTTGAAACGCAACAACACCGAGCATGGTGGTATAATGGCTAGCGTTCTGGTCTCGAATTCGGGAGGACGGCAGTTCATATCCCCATTTGGGCATCCAGATTTGGGTTTTCCATGGTTTCCTCAAATCACTCCATGCAAATGTCGGGATGCTTCCTTCAAAGGGCCGTGACTGAATTCCTTCCCATTCCTTGCCCCCCCCCCCCCCAATCATTTCCCATCTCTAAAGAGCTCGCTGTTAAGAGTCATTAAGCAATTAAAAAAAACGCAAGATGTGGGTCCCATACTACACTACCATATCTGAGCAATGGTCTGACCAAAGTTTTGTAACCAAATTCATTTACTTCACTCGTACATACCCTCATCACTGTCTCCAGCAAGTGCAGAATTTTGAAACCTTTTCCTACTACCTGTCCAATGTGTCCTGCCCAGTTAAGCTTGTTATCAAATGTAATGCCAAGATATTTACGTTTTAAGTCTTCAGCAAGCAATTCTTTCCCCACCTTATATTTATAATCAACCTTGTGTTTTTTATTTGTGTATCTAATAAGCTAACTCTTCTTTGCATTTATCTTCATCCCATGTTTACCAACCCAACTAGATATCCTGTCCAGATCACCCTGCAACTGTTTACAGTCCTCTATCATTTTGATCACTTTGGAATAGCATTATGTCATCTTCAAACAATCTAATTTCAGATAGTAAATAATCAACACAATTATTCATTAGAATAATGAATAGCAATGGTCCCAATACGCTACACTGCTGCACACCCATTTTTACTTCCACTTCTTGTGATACCGCATTTCCTACCCTAACTTTCTGTTTTCTACCTTTTAAAGTTCTTCTACCCAGAAAATCACTTTCTCATCCACTCCAATAGTTTTTAACTTATTTATTATCATTTTATGGCTCAAACACCTATGACAGATCTAGTGCTACACTATCAATTTGGCCTCCCTTGTCCTTTTTTATCTGAAATAACTTGCATATATCCCACCAACTGAGATTCGCATGAATATCCTTGCCTGAATCCATGTTGCCTACTTGAAAACCACTTACGTTCCTCACATATATTTCTGATTTGGTTGCATATCAATCTTTCATTAATTTACCTACCACTGATGTCAAACTGATTGGTCTGCAATTTTCGACTCTATTTCTCACCCCTCCTTTATGTACCAGTATTACTATTACACTTATCTAGTCCTGTGGTAAGCAGCAAGTATCCAGACTCAATTTAAATAATATTTCAATATAAGGTTGAATGTCACATCTGGCTTATCTACACTAGCCTCTTTATGTTTTTTCAGCTTTCTTATTTCCTTCATGATTTCCTCAGCATGATTTTCAAATTTTTTAGTATCTTCATTTCTAATTGTATTTTTAAGCTCTTTCTCCAAATTAGACCCTCCCATTTCTGATTCATTCTCCCTAATGCTCTCACTAAATCAGTTACTTAAAATATCTGCCTTATCTATAATAAGCATCTCTACACCCTCACTCCCATCAGTTTCCTGATATAGCCATAGAAATTTGTAGATGCATCAGTCAATGGTCTTCCTGCACTGACAATACTCTTCATAAACCCATCTTTAGCCACTTTCTTTGCTGTTATTAAGTCCTTGTTTAGTTGTTTTAAGTATTCCCTATTACCATGCTGTCTCTTAACTCTGTTATGTTCTCTTTGTACCAACCTCTTTAACCTCCTCACTTCCCCATTATAGTACACAAGTCCTCTACTTCTCTTTATTTTTTCTTATCTCCGTGAACTTTGAAATCTGTGCCTTTTTATAATTGAAAATAAGATAGGATAGGGAAAATAAACAGTTACCCGTCACTTACCACAGATGAAGGCAGGAGGGCGAGACACGTAAAACACAGAAACAAACGAATTGCACAATATTTCGACTTTAGTCTTACTCATGTGGGAGGCGAGACATATGGCAGGGGGAAAGATGTGGTCACATCCCAACCCGCCAAATGAATTTTCTTTGTTTCCTTTATCCCTTTTTATAATTGTACCTATTTCCCTCTTCAATTTTGGCTGCTGACTTATTGAATCCTCTAATATCCATCAGAACTGCTTAATGATCACTTATTCCTTCCGTTACTTTACACCACACAAGGTTATTGTCGGGCTTTATTAGGAATATGTCCCCTAGTGTTTTTCTCCACCAATTGTGTAAATCCTGCTTCCCTTATTACAGTATTTAGAAATCTTTGTTCCCTTGTGTTATTAATCTTGTACCAAAATGTTCTGTCTCAGCTGTAACCGTGATCGTGCCTTGGATAACTTTAGTTCATGCTTTGCAATATCAACTTGGTCACCACCTAGTTTGATTGTACTCAAAAACTAGGAAAGGTAATCAATATAATATATTATATAAAAAAAGTGTACAATGTGCGTGCCAATAAAACTAAAAATGAGTCACCGTGCAATCAAGGGAGTTATATGGTGTGGTAGCCCTCTATCCCTTATCCATGAAGAAGGTTTCCATTTTTACCTGAATGGTATGATTTAGAAGATAGAAGAGCTGGAAGTTTCGCTCCCTAGAACAGAGAGGAAATGAAACAGTCGAAGAGTAAGAGGCAGTGGAAGAGCGCAAGGTACGTTTACATTCCCAACGAATGAAAATAAACACCGTGAGAAGCAGAGAAACTGGAGGACAATGAAATGTACAAATTAAAGAATCAAGTGTTGCGATACAATCTTACATTAAAAGACTGAGAACGCAAGCTACCCATGAAAATATCATCCTACAAGAAGCGCGGAAGAGGATAAGTAAACAGTGCATCCTAACAAATGAAGCATTCCACTATGACCCGGCAAAAGAATATAAAAAACACAAACACGTCATAATTGGAAAAATGGATAACATCTGCCAGTCCATCTACCAAATCCGACAAGCTGAACTGGCCATCGAACACAACGAGGACTTCTTCAATGAAACACTCATTCGCCTAGAATATAAATGTTATCAATAAAAAACCAGACCTTAGCCAGTGGCGTAGCTAGGTCAACAAGGGCCCCAGTGCCAAAAGTTTATTTTGAGCCCTCAGGCCAAATGGGCGACCTTTTTTTGCTTTGTGTTGCTGGTAGGGGGCCATTGAACTGTGCTTGGGGCCCCCTGAGCAGTGTTTAGGGCCCCCCTGAGCAGTGAGGGCCTCTTAGTGAGGGGGCTTCCTGTGTCTCAGGGCTCAGGAGCCCCTTTAGACGACGGTAGAGCTAAAAAAAAGTTTTCCAGTTTGCCGTAAAGGCCCGTGGGCCCTCTGAACTGCGTTTTGGGGTCCACAGAGGTGTGCTTGGGGGCCCCCTGAGTGTAGGGGCCCCGGTGCACTGCACCGCCTAGCCCTATAGTAGCTACGCCCCTGACCTTAGCACAATTTGGGATGCCAGCACCATGAAAAGATGCTTTCAGTGTGTTAAACTTCGAAATTATAAAAGAAAAAAAAGGAACACCATCAACAAACTACTTCAGTACATTGCTCACAACAAACCACTCCTCAATGACAGTAAAAAAAAAAAACATCATGGGCAGGATCAACAACTCTGGCGGAATGATTTACTTGGACGCACCTGGTGACGCCGTGAAAACGTTTCTAATAAATCTATTGATGGCAGAAATACGTGCTAAACAACACATCACACTTGCACTGGCTTCATCCGGCATTGCAGCCACACTTATGGAAGGAGGACGAACTGCCCATTCGGCCCAACAACTACTGTTTAATATAGCCGAAGAACAATTCCCGGTATGTAAGATCTTAAGAGGATCGGGATGGGGTGAACTTCTAAAACAAGCTAAAATTATCTTTTCGGACAAATGCACATTGGCATGTAAAAAATCACTTGAAGCCATGGACAGAACATTACAAGACTTACGAGTAAACTCTGAAGTTATGGGAGGAGCTGTACTCAAATTCTCAGGAAATTTTTGACAAACACTTCCAGTTATCTCCAACTCAACACCAGCAGATGAGATCAGTGCATGCTGAAAAAAATCACATTTCTGGCCACACGTACAATTATTGCAACTAACAAAAAAATATGAGAGTTGAACTCTCGAAAGATGAAACAACAGTTCATTTTGCTCAAAAACTTTTACAAATAGTTGAAGGCACATATCCCACTGACCAGACGACCAGCCTCATTGAATTCAACAGTGATTTTTGCAACATAGCCACTACTGAAAACAAACTCATGTACCAAATTTATCCAAACATTATTCACAACTATACCAATCCGGAGTGGCTATTTCAAAGGTCAATTTTGGCAACTAAAAATAATATTGTCAACAGTATCAACTTTAATATTCAAAAGAAAATTCCCGGTGTGGAGAGAATATACAAATCGTTCGACATGATGGTAAACGTTGAAGAAAGTGTCAACTTCCCTACAGAATTTCTAAACTGTTTGCAAGTACCAGGAATGCCATTTCACTGCCTTCGACTGAAATTGGATCTCCGATCATACTACTCAGAAATCTGAACTCAACAAAACCATATAATGGAACAAGGATGATCATCAAACAGTTATCGAATAACATCATAGAAGCCGAACTTATGACTGCAAAGGACACACAGTATTTATCCCCAGAATACCACTAACCTCTACTGAACTGCCATTCCAATTTAATAGACTGCGATTTCAAATCAAATTAGCGTATAGTTTTACAATTAACAAAGCGCAAGGACAAACTATAAAACATTGCAACATCAACCTCAAAGACTCCTGCTTCTCTCACAGTCAACTATACATAGCTTACTCTCGAGTAGGATATTCTAAATTTTTTTTACATATATTCCCCTGATAACAAAATGAAAAATATTGCTTATAAACAAGTATTGTAAGTAGTTAGAATATGTTTTCAATAAAAAAAATTATCTCTTATATTTTAAAGTTTAACCTTTTATTCTAGCTACCACACAATCTCATATCAACTCCCCGAGTGAAGCCGGGTACCCCAGTTAATAGATAATAAAAGTCACAAGTCTCTGCTGGTAGATAATCACTATATTCTTTAATTTTAAGCAAAGTCACAAAACTAAATTGGCATCAGACAATGTCTCTAAAGATAAAAATTGCAGTTTCAATTAACCAATCAAGCCAGACAAAATCCCATTGTCCAAAGTACAACTAACTGATTCATAAAAGCAGATAAAATTTGATCACATGCACCTAAAGTTCAACTTGTCTGCTGATGACCGACACTTATGTTACTCCGCCGCACCACATGGCGTAAAATTCGACCTCAGAGCTACATAGTCACGCCTTAACTGAATCTGCAAGACTGGGCGGTGTCTACATCGTGCCAAAATGACATGCCACAGAGCGTGGGTTCACTCAGATGACTTGAAAAGGACTGGCTATGAGGAAAACCTGGACTGCTATATATAGATACACTCGTAGGAACACGACATCTTCCTGGTTTCTCAGGGAAGTAGTCTGATAAACTGATCAAATGTCCGATCTCACACTTGAAGATTGCATCATGTATGACCTTGGCCACTTAAAATATTCCTATTGTTCTGAAACTGTGACAGTAGCTAGATCATATAAAAAGTGTTAATTTTAATCCTTATAAAAATTTTCGCAGCTTCAATAGTTTGGCCGTAAAAAAATTATTTCCTGATATTCCCAAACTTGTTAATAACTTTTACAATTTTGTCATTACGAAACTGAATAACTTTCATTTTACTTCTAATTGAATTATCTTTCTTATGATACCAAAAACTCCCTGCTTACTATTTTAAAAAGAGTGAACTAAAATTCTTCAATCAAAATAGAAGTTAACTCATTAATATTTCCTATGTTATTAAATTTATTGAACTGAAAATGGCTTTAAACAATTCTACGTATATCAAAATGATTACTGAACAAATTTGAAGACTCTACCTGCTTTCTTTGATTTACTGTGAATTTTTGTAAATATCGTTCCAGATGAATGCCTGAGGATGATGCATAGAAAATGCTGGCTTGTTCAGATACTTTCTCAAAACTTTAAAAATCTGGTTTTCTAACTTGAATTAACTTAATAACTGATTCTAAAAATGATATGCAATGCTATTCAATTTAACTCGCAGTTCCGAGAACAAATTTTGTCCCACAGTTACAAAATTTTTAGGTTTCAAATTTTGTATTTGGAATACTATTGATTTAAATCATCCGATTCTTTCAATTCTGTATTCATTACAACTTTCTATTCAACTTCTTAGCAAAACATTTCATCTTTGCTTATATTTGTTGGCCCTTGAACTGCCTTTTCCACTCCTGGCAGGATCAAAACAATTGGGTATTTAGTTTAACTTTCTTTCTTCTCTTGCCCATGTTTCAGGATTTCCTTCATATCGTGGATCATTACGACTAAATTGATGATTGCTCCTCTTTTCATCATTAAAATCTGTACTTCTGTCACTGTTCACCCTTCTCTAAAAATGTCTTCCATTTTCTCTTCCTGCCCAAGATAATCTCATTATTTTATGGTTATTGGACAGATGGTCTCTTGGAGTCATCCTATTCATTTTGTAATTATTATTTCACCCATCAGTTCTACCTTTCGCATGTTCATTCTTCCTTTCACTGTATGATACTCGATTCATTAGAGTATTCCTCTGGTTGAGCCTCTCAACTGTCTCCATGAATTCTTCCATATGCTTCCATTGATTTACCATTATATTTTCCTGCATTTTCCTTGGAAGTTTCTGTTGTAATACCTCCATTTCATCATCAAGGACGGGTTAATCCAAATACTTCAACTCTTTGACTGCTTTTTCACAAAATTATATGATGTTCCTATCACAACTACTGTACTTTCATGAAACTAAGGAAACAGGAAGCGGCTTCTAGGCACTGTAAATAATAAAGGAAATGTAAATTAACTTGTCACATACCAAAGTTGATGGCTGTGATGAGAGAGAACATGTAAGGCAGACACACAAAATTTTTTTGTCCACCTTACATGTTTTCTCACATCACAGCCGTCAACTTTGGTATGTGATAAGTTAATTTCCCTTTCCTCTATTATACTGTCAGAAATTTCTGTGTTCACTTTTTATTTTCCATTGTTTTACTATCAACCAATATTTATGGAGAAAACTCTCAATGAATATTTTGTATGCCCACACTCTTTGCTGGCATCACAACCCCATTCAAATGCACTTCCCAACAACATACTCTTCACATATTTTATCCTTTTACCATCTGCCCAATTGGAAGGCTGGTCCTTGCTATAGATATTAAAAAAAGAACAGGATGTACTCAATTTTCAAAAGTGAATTTCATTTCCTGTAATTTGTATTGATTCGCCCACAAGTTATCATTGAATACTGAGCCCATGTGTTGCGTTTCTGCTACATTTTTAATCTCCTTGTTCAGTGCATCCCGTCTTTGCTTTGTATTCTGTTCTAAAATGTTTACTTGTTGGCTTATCTCCCCAATTGTAGCTGACACCTTCCTTTTAAATATTTGGGCACGTTTCTTCAGATCGTCAGACTGCCTCTTAAGCTCTGAACAAATCTCTACCGAGCATGGTGGGTGAACGGTTAACGTTCTGGCCTTGTATTTGGGAGGACGCCAGTTCGAATCTCCGTCTGGGCATCCAGATTTGAGTTTTCCCTGGTTTCCTCAGATCACTCCAGGTGAATGCCAGCATGCTTCCTTCAAAAGGCCATGGTCGAATTCCTTCCTGTTCCTTGCCCCAGTCCCATCCTGCCTCTAATGACCTCAATGTTGACGAGGCGTAAAGCCATAAGTTTTAAAAAAAATCTAATCTCTTTTACTACTTACTATATCTCTGTATTTACCACTCTTTGTTGATCTTCCACAATGCTCATTTTGTCACTCAGATTTGCCTCCAAATTTTCCACAACTTGTCAAATTTCCCTTTCTCTAGTAGATGCATGTTTGTACATCATTCTCATTCTTGTCTCCAGTCTTTCTTTTACAGTATTTATTTCTTTAGTTAGATCTTCTTTTAATTTTTTTCTACTCCTTGATTTGCTCTTCTTGTAATTTTTCTCCTCCTTGATTTGCTTTGTTGTCCTTTCATTTGCTGCATCATTAATATTAACATCTATTCCACTTTATTCTCTTGTTGTTCGTGATCTATTCTTTTGGGAACCTGTACTGGTATAGTAGTTTCCCCTTCTCCTTTGTTGTCACCTTCAAAACTTTGTCAGTATTATCTGTGCCAACCCCTGTTTCACTTGCATCAACGATATATATATTAGAGACATCTGTAAGCATATTACTTATTAAGCTGATCCATTGCAATATCTCCCCAATTGTTTATCATTATTGGTTAAAAACATATTTAAATCAAAATATGATGAAGCAAAATAACATTGATCCACCAAAGTGGCGATCTGAATTTATATTATCAGTTTTCTCACATTATTAATCTGGTAATAAGCCATATTTCCACAGTTGTTGAACAATAGTTTTATAAATAATTCATCTAAACAATTGTTTTGGTGAATTTTATTTCATTTTATCCCCAGTCCCGTTTTGCCCTTGTGGTGTAGGGCATGATGGGCATCATCAATGGCTGTGAAGTGTTTTTGCATATGTGGTATACAGTTGCTATTTACAGTATATATATATATATATATATATATAAAGGGTAGCAAAATGAACCACCACTTACCTTAGATGATAGTTTCGTGGGGTGAACACACAAAAAAGCACAAGAACTGGAAAACCAATGAATATTTTGGGACTTGGTCCTTCACCCATAGGAGAAAATCATCTCTGTGAGACGGTCTCCTACACCAGTGGTCCGCAACCGGTATGCCGCGGCACACTGGTGTGCCGCGAGAAGGTGAAAGGTGTGCCGCGAAATTTTACTGATTATAAGGAATTAATTGTTAAGTTTTTTATTATTTATATTTTAGTTCCATGTGCCGCGATTGTTACGTATTATCGTATTCTAAGAAATTAAATGTTATTTATTTACTCACAGTCAGTGGCGTAGCTAGGTCAACAAGGGCCCCGGTGCAAAAAATTTATTTTGGGCCCTAAGGCCAGACGGGCGACTTTTTTTTGCTTTGTGTGCTGGTAGGGGCCCCCTGAACTGAGGATGGGGGCCCTTGAATTGTTCTTTAGGTGCCCCTTGAATTGTTCTTTAGGGGCCCCTGAGCAGTGGTTGGGCCCCCCCCCCCCGAGCAGTGAGGGCCCTTAGCGAGGGGCTCCTGTGTTCTCAGGGGCCCCTTAGACGATGGTAGAGCTAAAAAAAAAAAGGTCGCCAGTTTGCCGTGAAGGTTCGTGGGCCCTCTAAACTGTGCTTGAGGGCCCCTAGAGGGGCACTTAGGGGCCCCTTAGGGGCCCCTTGAGGTATGCTTGGGGGCCACCTGAGTGGGAGGGCCCCAGTGCACTGCACCGCCTAGTCCCATAGTAGCTACGCCCCTGCTCACAGTTGCTGTTAGTTTTGTTTACTCATTTTTTTTTTTATTCCTTGTCTCTACTGCTGCGTTTTGAGATTCTGTAATATTTGCCGCATGTACTGTGTATGTGCTTTTCCCTCAGTTTAAATTTTATTATGTTGTCGGCATTTCATCAATATTTTTTTTTTTACCGTTGCACTGACATCACTGTAAAAAGAATCGGCTTGGTATATGTGACTTCTTTGAAGTGTATAAATCCCGCTTCTTACAATTACTCCGGTTCCATCATAGCTGTGCTCTGAAGTGTTCCGAAAAATGTGTTAGTAATTGGTCTTGATATTTTCTATTACAATTAGCAGACTATTTTATTTCTTCAATATGGACAAATTCCTTGAACGAAGTGTACCTTAAACGGAGTGTCTATGAGTGCAACTAGTGAAAGCATTGAGCCAGAAAGAAAAATAAAATTTGATGCAGCGGAAAGATAGTGATAATTCCTTATCCTATGTTTTTTTTTTTTTTGTGTGTGTGTGTGGTGAAGTAACGTCTTCAATTCCCGAGTGTATCATTTGTTGTGATAAACTCAGTACTGCTGCTATGGCTCCCAGTAAATTGAAACGACATTTGTCAAGAAACCATTCTTCTCTGTCAGGTAAAGATATCAATTATTTTCGTCGGTTGTTGGAAAATAAGTAAAAAACAAAGAACGTTCATGACCGCTGCAGTATGTGTTTCCGAAGGAGTACAGGAAGCTAGTTATAAGGCAGCCAAACTTATCTTAAAGACCAAGAAACCACATACAATATGTGAAACACTGTTAAAGCCTGTTTGTAAAGAGAATATAATAGAATAGAAGAGAATAGTATAGAGTTTAGAATCTGCTAGTGAAATTTCAAAAATTCCTCTTTCTGCTGACACAATTGATCACCGAGTTATCGATATGTCTCTTGATATTGAAGACGATACCAAGCAGAAAATCAACAACAGTCAGGAGTTCTCACTTCAGATCGACAAGTCCACAGATTTAACCACCACGCACAACTTCTACAGGCTTCGATGGAGATATAATTGTAAGTAACTTTTGCAAAGAACTTCCAGAGCAAACTACCGGTGAAGAAATATTTCGTTTGACTGATGAATATTTGCTCCTTAATGAATTAACATGGAAGTACTGCGTTAGTGTTTGTAGAGACGGGGCGGCTGCTATGACAGGCCCAGTGAATGGATTTGCAGCTAAAGTATGCGAAGTAAATTCCAACGTACTATGCGATCATTGTCTCATTCACTGTGAAGCCATTGTTCCTAAGTCTCTGCCACCTTCTCTGAAAGATGTGCTGGACGAAGTAGTAAAAGTCCTGAACTTCATAAAATTGCAGCCCCTAATTCGCGACTTTTTTCAGTTTTATGCCAGGAAATGGGTTCAGAACACACTACATTACTGCTACATACAGAAGTACGCTGGCTGTGACGAGGAAAGGTGTTAATGTGACTATTTGAACTTAGAGAGGTCCAGGCATTTTTGAGTGTTGAAAGACATAAGTATGCGGATTGATTCACAAATGGTGAATGGGTATGTAAGTTGGCATAGCTTACCTACATTTTCGTACACTTGAATGACTTGAACATCAAAATGCGAGGTGGGAAAGAAAATATTCTCATTAGTATGGATAAGATTAAAGGATCTGAGAATAAGCTGGATTTGTGGTTACAGAGGATTGAAAATGGGTCGTGTGAGATGATCCAGTCTGTATGGTCACTTGATGACGGTAATAAAATGGTGATGAACTTAGTTATAGAACATTTAGAAGCCCTGCGGCAGAGATTGTGTTGAATATTTCAACTGGGTTCATGATCCATTCGTTGCAAATTTGGAACAACTCCAATTAATATTCAAGAGGAACTCGCAAATTTAAAAGTTGACATATCTTTGATATTTCTTTAAACACCTTTTGGCAAACAATAAGGAATGAATATCCGGCTATGTCCGACAAGGCAGAAAATGTGTAGTTGCAATTTTCAACCACATATTTATGTGAATTGGGCTTCTCGACGTTGACTGAGATTAAAAAATCCAAGAGGGAAAGATTTAAATCGGTCGATGAAGAAATTTCTCCATGGATCAGCCACCTGTGTGCAGTTATGTAGGCACAAGTGTCACTTGAAGTTATGTGTATAATTATTTACTTTAATAGTAACATAAAAATGCCGCCCGACTGGTAAGGTGTGCCGCGAGATTTATGGATACCTTATGGTGTGCCGCGAGTGGGAAAAGGTTGCGGACCACTGTCCTACACCACCCTCCCTCCATAATTGCTTTTTTTGTGTGTACTCCCCATGAATCTATCGTCTAAGGTAAGTTGTGGTTCATTTCGCTATCCCTTTTTTTGTGAATCCATTCGCTACTTAGCTCCTATTATTTCCTGGTTACTGGATATATATACACACACTGCACTCGCAGATGTATTGGTAATCCTCACAAGCCCGTCTGGAACAGCACTTTATACACTTCTCCAGCACTGTTCATTAAAGTTCCAGTTTATCATTATTTCACTGGTTGTTTGCACACCTCACTTATTTTTATAGCAAAAAATGTTCACTATAACTACAGGCGCAGTGTGCAAACAACCAGTTTTCAACTGAAACTTTAATGAACGGTGCTGGAAAAGTGTATGAAGTGCTGTTCCAGACCAGCATGTGAGGATTACCACTGTATCTGTGAGTACAGTTTGTAGAGATTTGTACGGTAGATAGTAATTTTAATAACACACATGAAAAAACACATTTACAACCACTGATGATGCTATACACCACAAGGGCCAAATGCGTCTGGAGAAAAAAACAAAATAAAATTCACGAAAACAGTTTTTTTTAGACAGAATTATGTATAAAATTACTCGTTTTCTTGCAAATAATATCTGTGATATGGTTTCCAGCAATAAATTAATATTGCAAGGAAAAAAATGCTTATATAATTAGTGATTTCTGCATGACATAAGAATTTAGTTTTGTTTTATAATCCTTGAGGGGCTTTAACCATATGTATTTATCTTGAAACCTTATGAAAAGAATAACTGTTATAACTTTGCTTCACTACACCTATGCCAAAGAATTTGTTTTTCAAACATTCTTACGGGATTGTAAACAAAAGAGCACAATGATTCATTTGCCACGATCTGAACAACAACTTTGGATTCATTGAGAGTAGTTACTGAAAATAGTACCCTCAACCATTCGACATAATTACATTAATAAAAAATGAAATCAGTAGCTAATTGAGCTACACTTAATACTAAACAAAACCAATCTACTAAAAAAATTAGCAATACTGCTAAGGTCAAACTCAAGACAGTGCACTATACTGAGCAATAGCACAATATACTTTCTTTACTTTTGAAAACAAGGTATTAACTTTTGAAAATAAAAACTTTTTAAATGTTTCCTATGAATCCCTTGATCTTGAACAAGAAGAAAAAAATAAATAAATAAAAAGGAAAAGATTACCCAGTTCTACAATAACGTTTAATAATAATTTTGATTTACGTTAAACACAATCAATTATTTTTCAATTGATAAAATATCTGTTGTTCAATTTCTCACATATTGTTTGTTTAATTTCCACTGTCTATGTAGTGTAACAGTGCAAAATTTACTCTCAACAATTCATATTTTAAAAGCCCCACTATTCCTTTAGTTTTTTCCAAAAAAAATATTTCATAACTTATCCATGAACACTGTTCTAGGGTTCAATCATAGTGAGTCAGATACTATATTTGATGAGCCTTGTAATGCCTTTGTGTGTGGGGAATGCATCTGGCAGCATACAGAGCAACCCCTTGAAGGTGATGCTATACACTGTCTGATGGGAGATGTGTGACTCAGAGGCTGTTCCAAGGTCTCTAGCCAGTGTAGCTATTTTAATGGTTGGACATGTTTTGGCACTTATGACAAGATAATGTACCATTGTTGAATGCCAATGCACACAATATATTCAAAACTGCTACACCCAAGACCTCTGCCCATAAGCCGTGTTTCCAACACAATAAGCAGTCTTGTCCTGAACTGCCAGATTTTTCACATGTTTGTGTGTTGTGCAGTCACAGCTTAGTTCACATGATGCAATGTTTATGTGGATTTAAATTTATGAATATGAACATGTATTTATTCAGAGCACAAATTTCTTTCTTCTCTATTTCCATCTACTCAGCCAACCATAAAAAAAAGCAAGCTTTATTTTAGTTGTTGTTGTTTTTGGGGCTTTAGGGTGCATCGACATCTAGGTCATTAGAATTTATTTTAGGATGTTGTAATTGTGGAAAGTATTATTCTATAATGGACTTTCTCAAAGTTATTCAATTCAGTTCCCTCCTGAAATTGCAAACTTATGAAATAACCGTTGTTTCTTATCCAACATAAACTAATCCTACAAATTCTGCCAACATATTTTATTTGAATAGAACTTTATCTAAAAAATTGATTAGAGTCTAGATTTATCATTATTTGCTGGCCATGGTTAGATCAAAATGACTACAGCTGATGACTTAATAACACCAATTTCGTAAAGCGGTTATGGGTGGGGAAAATTGTTAATCAGCTGCTTTGTTTCCTGTAGTCATTTTGATCTAACCATGGCCAGCTGTGGCTTCAAAATGTTGCACCAGATTGACACACTACTCCAGTAGGTGGTCCGAGAACTTTTCATATGTATCCATAAAAGTCTAAGTTATTTCTAACGGATTTTTTAACATCCCAAACACATGTTGTACTTAAAATTTCTTTACATTGCATGATTTGCCTTATTATCACCCAGCATAAACACATAGATTATAATAATTGATTCGCTTCTGTTCTGCACTCTCCCATTCCTTTACTTTCATTTAATGTAATTTATGTTTTGTTTTCTTTTTGATTTCTGATGGTTCAATCAAAGCAGACCTGCCCATTGGTTGGAAGCTGCTCAATATGATGATGGTGGTGGTTCAATCAGTTTTTTGTTGTTGTTTTTTTTTCATTTTGATGTCACAGGGGTTTTTTTCCCCCCCTTCATATGATTTGTGTGAGGTTGCCTTATTATGTACCATATAATTTAGTCATAATTTGTTTAGCCAAAAGCTTTTTCAATATTTTTTTTTGTTTCCTACAATATTTTATTCCCAACATACATGGGAAAGATTACATACTACATTTAGAAAATAAATTTTGCCTTTTATGGTCACATGACACAGATGTTCCCATAAAGACTGACCAAATGTATCTTTATTTACTATTGTGTACAAGAAAACCAAGGGTGCCTGATTTACCGAGGTCCAAATAGATCATTCAACGTTGGGGATCACATCTAAATATGTGCAAGAGTGTCATTTCATTAAGAAAAACATATTGGGAACACATCAGGATTTCAAAGAAAGGCCAAGGCTAAGAACAACTAAGATGTTAATTGAAACAATAAAGGACGAGCAATACTGTACAATAGTTAAAGGAAAATAGTTAAATTATGATTTATAGCTGTCTGAAATGAGGGGAAGAAATCTTGTAGCCATACTTACCTTCTCAGTCTTTACAGCCCAAGTGAAATGGCTTTATTGCATGTCCTAATTTTTGCTGTTGAGTCTGTTAATAAATATTATTTTAATATATGGCAGAGATGACAGACTGGTTAACACTAAATTATTATTCAGTGTCTATAAAAAAAAAAAATTGAAATATTTTGGCAATAGACAAAGAAAAGGTGGAATATGATCAAGTGGTAACATGCAGGTAGACATCGACACATCCTGTAAGCTTCTTTGTGTGATGACTGTTTATATGGCCTCATGTATTGAGTATTGTAAATGGTGGTTTCATTGGTAATTCCACTGATGTGTGATGTCTTATGTAACATGGTATTAATTGCTTACTACAGTTGCCACATCTGGATAAATGCTGGAATGTTTGTTGATTTCAACCTGAAAAATTGTACCACACGCCAAAAAAATTAACACTCTGAATATATCATATCTCAGACTTCCGTGGCCATCTTTGTTCATGATTAATTGAATTTCGGGTTATGCCGCATTGTTTATTTCATTACCTGAGCTTTCGGCTGGTATCCTCCAGCCTTCATCAGATGAAGGCTGGAGGATACCAGCCGAAAGCTCAGGTAAATGGAATAAACATCAGTTGAAGGCTGGATGTTACCAGCCGAAAGCTCAGGTAATGAAATAAACAACGCGGCATAACCTGAAATTCAATTAATCACTCTGAATATAACGTACATGTTTCAGAGACAGATTGTGCCATACACACCTTAGGATAGTTCTGAATCTTTGAAGACCTGGCAAATTGATATTGGAACCAATCATTACTTTTTCTGGAATTGGAAGTAATTGAGTGTTTTTGACTTAACATTACTTCCATGAGGGTTTCAATTATTAATGTTTCATTTTTTTACTTTCAAATACAGTGGTGCATTTAGAACCCAATATATTTCTCATGGAAAGCAAATATGGTTTATTTCCCTGCAGCATCCTCTATCTAAAATTACCAGATAACAAGTTCCATGACAGCAGAGTAGAATGTTTTAGTTACTATCTCTTAAAACTTGCATTGTGTTGGCTCTTAATTAATTTAATTTAAATTCATATGGTTTCTTGTCTTCACTGCAATGGCCGTAAATGCTAGTGACATTTATTAGGGATTGCAGTATTATTAAGCACCAGTATTAGTTTCTTATTGTTGCTTATTTATTATGTTTTGCCTAACTATGGCTGAAAATGATTATATGCCTTTGTTGAAGATTCGCTAACTTTTTGATTTTTTACATTGTTTTCAGGGGATCAGCAACACCTAACAGAAATAAAAGAATGGTTTGAAACTGCTGTAATCTTAGGAGCAAGCAAGGATATAAAGTTAAAGGAATTATGCATTCCAAGAAGACAGCGGGTCAATTTAGTAGGCAAGGTGAATTTTGAATATTTTTTGTAACCATTGTTTAACTGTTTCATATTATATTTGATTGTTGATTTTTCTCATTTTGTTAATCAAATAAATAAAAGAAAATTGCTTGAAATTGGTTACTAACTGTAAGCATCTTATAATTTTGGTAAATTCTAGTTTGCTTAGCTTAAAGCATAAGGGGGGGAGTAAGCTTTCCAGTTTACATATAATTTTCATTGCAAGTATAGGGAGTGAGAAACGTTTCATGCAGAAGCTGGTACTGCAACCCAACTTAAATAAATAAACCATTTTAAGACAGGAAAGACCCACAATTAATATAAGCACTAAATAAATGTTTTTAATAGTAAAAAATCTTTAAACTATTCTGTAATAGGTTAATCCATTATTGTCCAACTTGCAAACAATAGATTTTTGCTATGTGATCCTTTCACTAATCCTCGACACTTTTTGATGTAATAAAATAATTTTAAAATAATAATAATTCAAAAGAAAGTTAAATTCATTAAAATTCCGTAGTTTCAGGTCGTGTAAATAGCTTAAATGAATTTTTAAACACCTCGTGGAAAACACTTTCACTTTTAACATTTTTTGTCATAGGCTTTAAATAATTTCTCAAGCTAAAAAGACCGTAAAATTTAGAATAACATATTAAAATTTCAGAACATTTCATGCAGTAGAATAGATTTTAGATCAATTTGAAAGTTATTTTGTCACTAATCACAATGTGGCAATTTTTAAAATTAAATTGCGACTAAACAAGCCCATTACATAAATAAAACAAATGTTAAATCACGTAATTGAATTCAAAGAAAATTCAGATAACTCCACTTTTTCGATATAAACAACACTTTAATAATTATGAACCAGAAACCAAGGGTTTGCTAAATAGTCTTCAAACCCGATCTTGTTAGACGAATAACTTTGCCATTTCACCATCGATTGTAGTAAAATTTACATCAGAATTTTTTATAGAATACGATAACACTAATTTTATTACGATAATTTGCATTCAAGCAGGGTTGCCTAAAAATTGAAGAAATTCATTTAAACGGGGAATCACCACTGAACTTTCAAAATCTTTTTATCAGTATGCCGGGTTAACTAAATTCATTTACAAGCAAGATAATCATTGGAGAATTCTCACTAAACACTTTTTATGTACATTGAAGATAAGACTACATGTAGTTAAAGTTTGAACACCTTCTATAATCACAATCATTTCATACTATTTTTGATAAGCAGTAGAATACATCAAGCAGGCGGCTGAGGGTATAAAGCTTGCTGCTCAGACCGTCTGGCTGTCTTTCTTTATGGTTTCATCTTTTGTCTTTACTCTGGGAACGTTGCGTGAAAGTAGTCTGCGCTAGGTATGGTGCGTGTGTCGGGAATATTTGAACTTTGGGAGACGGCATGGGTGGTGTACCAACATGCTAAATTTTCTGACCAGTGACTAGTAATGACTTTGAACTTTTAAATTTTCTAAAGGGGTTTTCGGTTGGTTCTCTTCTCTCCATAACCTTGCAATTTTTGGAAACGTATGATTCGATAGCCTATTTGACTAATTGCTGTTTTTGTAAATGTGATTTGAATAAACTTTAACATTTTCAACAAGTGGACTTTTCAAATGTGTTAAACTTGAACAATAACCCTTTTCTAAGCTTTTGGGCCAAAGAAACTTAGTGCCGAACGATAAGCATTACAGTTAAATATTCCAGGCAGGCACATGGTCAATTTAAAATTATTTAGTCAAATTTAACCGAACTTTCACTTCAAGTAAACATTCAGTTAAGGTACTAGGCCTATACTTTGCGCCTTTTCCCTTACATTAGTTTTTTTGATATAAATTATCCTTATAAATGCTGTAAGAATTTACAAAGTTTCATAAAATTTGAAATACTCATAAATGTATTATTGATTTGTTCTTGCAGATATTGCAAATCAGGAATGTTTCTGAGAGGTTTGGGATTATCACAGTATGTGATGGCACATTGTGCCCTGAGCCTATCCTTAAATTCAATGAAAATCTTCTTGCTGAATTTGTTCTAATGAGCAAGGAAGACTGTGGCGTAGATATTGCTGTAGTATTATCTACCAGCAAACTGCATGAACTTGAGGTAAGTGTAAATTTTGCTTCAAATGATAAAGATATGGTAAAGAGTGCTGAAAGATGGTATGAACTAGAATTAGATTAGAGTAAGTAATTTCAACCCTTACCAAAGCCAAAGGCGATTGGTTTGACAGTAAATAAAGATGAAAATAGACAGTAAATATTTGGTGGGTGATTACTCATGTGTGGATGAAAAAGTGCTTTCTTAGGCAGAGGAAGTCTTAAAAGGTATAAGCATAGAATTGTGGTAGGAATTGTGGTATCAAAACAGTTGGCAGTTAAAATAAGTGTGGCACAAGGTGTTGCATATTGAGACCATTACTGTTTGTTAATCTTATGAATGATTGTGTTGGTGGTTTCTAAAAAGGTGTAATGAATTCAAATTAAAAATAACTTGTTATTGATTTTTTTTTTTAAAGTGTTTTCAATTTTTCCTCTCTTTTACAGTGAACTCAATTAAACACATTCTGTATTTAGAACATTAAGTACTTGATAGTAAATTTGTGGGGACAGTGTTAGTTTTAATTGGATTGGCAGCTTTTTAAATTCCTTCTACATAAAAGTTTATTGCAAGTGTGCATAGCCAAATCTCTTAATATATAAAACTGTAGGTGACCCATAAACTGCATCATCACGGACAAACCACTGGACCAATTTCACATGAAATGTTGAGATGGTGTAAAAGGGTTATTTTATATATATAGTAACCAGGAAATAACAGGAGCAAAGTAGCGAATGAACTTACCTTAGATGATGGTTTCGTGGGATGAACACATAAAAAAGCAGAAGAACAGGAAAAATAATGAATATTTCGGGTCTTGGCCTTTTGTCATCAGGAGAACATTATGGCAGGAGGGTGGTGTAGGAGACGATCATTCTGATAGATAACAATGGAATCTGATAGGCATTTCGACTGCAAGAAAGCACTGCCAAACAATATTAAATTGAATAAAATTGGCTGATAAATATAGAAGTTAAACATCAGTGCCATATATCAGGATGAAAAATAACTAATAATATTACTCACCACATCAAGAACACATGGTGTGAGGACATCAGTAGATCAAATGGTTTGTCAGTGATGATGATAAAGAAGAAGATGGCAGAGCTTTTTAGGTTCTAGCTGTCAAAACGCCTACCACAAGTAATATGGTAAACTTTGGGATTCTGTTTGGGAGCTAATATCAGTTTATGCACAAACAAGTAAGCCTTCTGTTCGGCATTCAAATATTGATTGCAGAGAAGCCATGAGTGTCAGTGGGTTATCAACAAACATAAACTTTCTAAATTTGCAGTAATTTCAAGGAGAGTTAGAAACAAATGTTGTGCTCTAACATGATTAAATTGTTCTGTACAACATAAATTCAGAAGAAGAGGAGACTATCCAATAAAACAGATCTCAACACTTGCATAATAAGGTCACAGGCAAAGCTTGTTACATATTCAGTCTGTTACCCCTAAATTCTTTGAAAATTTCTTTCCACTTAAATCTTTTGTAAAATTGACTATAGGGAGTTATCCAAAGGTGCTTCTAAAGCTTCTGAGGAATTTTAGCACTTACATCCTTCTGATCTGCATTTTCTTCACATCCACCTTGAAGTTATTTCCATGTTCAAACTCCTTATTAATGATTAACTAAACACTTCAGTAACTTTGTGAATAATTACTTTGCGAACAAGGCCTTCACTTTGCTTGTATCATGAAGCTTGTTTTGGGACATCACCTGTGAGTGAGGTTAGGAATAAGTGTAATTCATTTATGGAAGAACCTTTGTTTCTTGTACACCTGAGGCCTCAGAAGTGTTAAATGTCCAATTGTCCAACTTACTACTGCTTTAACAACTTCATGCACTAGAAACTAAATTATGTAATGCACTCAGGAACCTCCTGTTAACTCAGTATGATAATAAGTAAACAAACTACTGTAGAAACAATCATATAGCATTTAGCCTGCCAGCACACACATACCAACTAATCATTGTTGCCACATTATTGTGTTAAAAAATCCCTTATCTGTTTCAAAAGTATCAGTTATATTTGATCAGCTGCAATAGTAAAAATGTGACACCTGACCAGATAAAATCTTACATCATTGATGGAGGACACTGCCTGAAATTTTACTCATTGTTTCATAATGCAATTTGTATTTTACTGTATTCTCCATTTTTAATATGATTATACTCTAAAATAGATATTTGTGTGTGTGTTTTTTTTTTTTTAAATGTGAAATGTAGAGCCTACACATGGATGCCATCATTTTGTAGATGTTATGTTGATTATTGTATGCAGTTTGTCATGAGTATGTGGAAAAAATGATTTAACCATTTAGTCTGGTTGGTAAGTGATAACGCTCTGCCTCACATTCAATAGGATACAGGTTCAAATCGATTTACAGTTTGGTTTTCTGTGGTTTCCCAAAATCATTCTAGGTGAATGCTGGGATGGTTTCTTCAAAATTCCATAGGTGAATTCCTTCTCATTTCTTTCTGCCTCTAATGACCTCAGTGTTGATGAGGCACAAAGTTATAAAGGGGAAAAGAAAAAGATTTAGCAACAGCTGATTTAACCATCATTCACTTTAATAGTTTCCAATCACTGGTAAGTCTGGTTTGGAATATAAGCCACTTCATCACCAATTATCCATCCACCAATGTTTTCTTTTCATTGTATTTCATATCATTCCTTTTTACTCAACACACTTCTAAACTTCCTTTGTAGAGCTATGGGTCTCCTTTGTTTAAAATACACTCCTGGAAATTGAAATAAGAACACCATGAATTCATTGTCCCAGGAATGGGAAACTTTATATACACATTCCTGGGGTCAGATACAACACATGATCACACAGACAGAACCATAGGCACATAGACACAGGCAACAGAGCATGCACAATGTCGGCACTAGTACCGTGTATATCCTCCTTTTGCATCAATGCAGGCTGCAATTCTCCCATGGAGACGATCGTAGAGGTGCTGGATGTAGTCCTGTGGAATGGCATGCCAAGCCATTTCCACCTGGCGCCTCAGCTGGACCAGCGTTCGTGCTGGACGTGCTGACCGCGTGAGACGACGTTTCATCCAGTCCCAAACATGCTCAATGGGGGACAGATCCGGAGATCTCGCTGGCCAGGGTAGTTGACTTACACCTTCTAGAGCACGTTGGGTGGCATGGGATACATGTGGACGTGCATTGTCCTGTTGGAACAGCATGTTCCCTTGCCGGTCTAGGAATGGTAGAACGATGGGTTCGATGACGGTTTGAATGTACCGTGCACTGTTCAGTGTCCCCTCGACGATCACCAGAGGTGTACGGCCAGTGTAGGAGATCACTCCCCACACCATGATGCCGGTGTTGGCCCTGTGTGCCTCGGTCGTATGCAGTCCTGATTGTGGCGCTCACCTGCACGGCACCAAACACGCATACGACCATCATTGGCACCAAGGCAGAAGCGACTCTCATCACTGAAGACGACACGTCTCCATTCGTCCCTCTATACACGCCTGTCGCGACACCACTGGAGGCGGGCTGCACAATGTTGGGGCATGAGTGGAAGACGACCTAACGGTGTGCGGGACCGTAGCCCAGCTTCATGGAGACAGTTGCGAATGGTCCTCTCTGATACCCCAGGAGCAACAGTGTCCCTAATTTGCCGGGAAGTGGCGGTGCAGTCCCCTACGGCACTGCGTAGGATGCGACGGTCTTGGCGTGCGTCCGTGCGTCGCTGCTGTCCGGACCCAGGTCGACGGGCACGTGCACCTTCCGCCGACAACTGGCGACAACATCGATGTACTGTGTCCCCTCGCCCCACATGTTGAGCAATTCGGCGGTACGTCCACCCGGCCTCCCGCATGCCCACTATACGCCCTCGCTCAAAGTCCGTCAACTGCACATACGGTTCACGTACACGCTGTCGTGGCATGCTACCAGTGTTAAAGACTGAGATGGAGCTCCATATGCCACGGCAAACTGGCTGACACTGACTGCGGCGGTGCCCAACCGCTGTGCAGCTAGTGCCCTTCGACGGCCAACACTGCTGTTCCTGGTGTGTCCGCTGTGCCGTGCGTTTGATCATTGCTTGTACAGCCCTCTCGTAGTGTCTGGAGCAAGTATGGTGGGTCTTACACACCGGCGTCAATGTGTTCTTATTTCAATTTCCAGGAGTGTACATATTGTAAAAGTTTTCTTGGTTTATATATATATAAGGAAGCTCAGGGAAATATGACACAACATTTACCACAGATGAAGGCAGTTGGGAACGACAAACACAAAAAAAAAAACACAACAAAAGCACAATATTTCGGTATACAGCCTTATTCGGTCTGGTGAATCGCCAGATGGCCGTCTCTGTGCACACCTGAACCCACCTGGTGTCTCACTTCTGCACGAATAAGGCTGTATGTCGAAATATTGCACTTTTGTTGTTTGTTTTGTTTGTGTGTGTGTGTGTGTGTGTGTGTGTTTGTCATTCCCAGCCGCCTTCATCTGTGCTAAATGTTGGGTCATATTTCCCTATCCTTCCTTAGTTAAATTGTCTTCAAGCATTTTCCTACTCATTATTATCATACACTATATATATTATTTCTATAAGGTGTTTTTTTTTTTTTGTTACAAACCATTATCTCCTTTCATACCTAACCAAAATTAATAAATGAGGTGTCAGTTTAAAGCTTATGGTCTTCAATTTGGTCACATCATATTTTAGGAATTTTTTTTTTTTTTTTTTTTTTTTCGGGAATTCGATTCTTAAAGGGATAAAATGTCAATGTTTCTAAAATATTGGTGTTATGAGTCATTTATCTCCCTGGGTACCAATCTGAAATCATTTAATGAAGTATCATTTTAAAGATTAAGATCTCCACTTTGGTGACATCATATCTTAAGACAGGAATTTTTTGGAATTCAACTCTTTAAGGGTAAAAGTATGTATATTTCTGCAATGAGTTTTTTTTGTCTCGAGCCATTTATCTCCCTTCATATCTAACCAGTATAGATAAATAAAGTATTATTTTATAGATTAAGGTCTCTGCATTATATCTTAAGCAAGAGATTTTTTGTAATTCGACCCTTAAAGGGCAAAATTACCATTAATTCCATAACATATTTTTTTTGTTTCAAGCTATTTAGCTCCCTTGATATCTAACTTAAATAGAAAAATGAGGTATTATTTTAGAAATTAAGCTCTCCACTTTGGTCTAATCATATTTTAAAAAAGGAATATTTTTGAATTCGAACCTTAAAGGGCAAAAGTATTAATATTTCTACAGTGTGTTTTTGTGTCACAGGCCTTTATGTCCCTTAATAACTACGCGATGTAGATAAATGAGGTATCATATTAAAGATTAAGGACTCCACCATGGTCACATTATATTTTAAGAAAGGAATATTTGATAATTCAAACCTTAAAGGGCAAAAGTGTGTGTGTGTGTGTGTGTGTGTGTGTGGTGCTCATGGAAGGCTCCACTTGGGTCTGTGGCATGTCAGCCTTTGAGTGTCACTCATTTGGCGTCAGGAATGGCAGAACAGATGCATGACAGGGACCACAGCGGAGCACGGAGTCGTATGCCGGGACAGTTTTCATTAAAAAAATAAAATAAAAATGAAATCTGTATCCAAGAATGAAGGGTGAGGCAAAGCCAGGGAGTACAACCAATTGGGACAATTGGTAATATTATTATTAACTAAGGGCGGTATGTTGCATGTCTGGAGCCAACTAGTGCCGAGATCTTCCCTCCTAACATGGACATTGGAGGACTGGCTCAAAAAGGGTTGGAACCCAAGGCTGCTTTGGGGCAGTGTGGACCAAAGAAGGGAGACTTATTGGTTGCCTACCGAGCGGGGAAGTTCGGCAACCCAGCTCAACACACGGGAGACATCAGAGGGTCAAGTGGGAGTCAGCCCACTGTCTGGACAGCTAGATTCACCTGCACAGTAATCACCAGTCAGAAACTTTTGCATCGTCGTTTGTACACTAGTGCAGTGGTCCGAAACCTTTTCCATCTCGCGGCACACCATAAGGTTATCCATAAATCTCGCGGCACACCTTACCGGACGGATGAGCAAAAAAAAGAAGAAGGGTACTCACAACACGAAATTTTTTGAGTATACAGCCTCCTAACACGTAAAAAATTATAGTTACAAACAGCGTCTGCATAATACAATTAATAATCAGGCAGTTTTATATTACTATCAAAGTAAATAACTGTACACATACCTTCAATGTGACTTAGTCAACGTCGAGAAGCCCAATTGACATAAATATGTAGTTGGAAATGGCAATAAAACATTAAGTGCCATGTCAGAGATAGTTGGATATTCATTCCTGACTGTTAGCCAAAACGTATCTAAAGGAACTTCGAGAAGCTTTAATTTCAAAGTTCTGTCAGCTTTTAAATGTGAGAGTTCCTCTTGAATATTAACTGGTAGATGTTCCGAATTTGCAATGAATGGATCACGAACCTGGTCGAAATCTTCAACACTTTCTCCAAAGTACTTTTTGAATTTCTGCTGCAAGACTTTTAAATGGTCTTTAATTAAGTCCATAACCATTTTATTACCGTCATCAAGTGACCATACAGTCGGGAACATCTCACACGACCCATTTTCAATCCTCTGTAACCACAAATCCAGCTTGTTCTCAAATCCTTTAATCTTATTCATACTAACAAGAATATTTTCGTTCCTACCTTGCATATTGACGTTCAGCTCATTCATGTGTACGAAAATGTCGGAAAGATGTGCCAACTTACATACCCATTCGCCATCTGCAAATAAATCCGCGTACTTGTGTCTTTCAACAGTCAAAAATGCCTGGCCCTCTTCTCTAAGTTCAAATATTCGCGTTAACACCTTTCCTTGTGACAGCCAACATACTTGTGTATGTAGCAGGAGTGTAGTGTTTTCTGAACCAATTTCCTGACATAAAACGGAAAATAGTCCCGAATTTAGGGTCCGCGATTTTATCAAGTTCCCGACTTTTACTACTTCATCCAGCACATCTTTCAGAGAAGGTGGCAGACACTTAGTAACAATGGCTTCGCTGTGAATGAGAGAATGATCACGTCGTACGTTGGGATTTACTTCGCGTACATAAGTTGCAAATCCTTTCACTGGGCCTGTCATAGCAGCCGCTCCGTCTTTACAAACACTAACGCAATACTTCCATGTTAATTCATTATGGCGCAAATATTCATCAGTCAAACGAAATATTTCTTCACCGGTAATATGCTCTGGAAGTTCTTTGCAAATGAAGAAATTACTTACAATTACATCTCCATCGATGTGGCGAATGTAAGCCAGAAGTTGTGCATGGCGACTAATATCTGTGGACTCGTCGATCTGAAGTGAGAACTTCTGACTGTTGTTGATTTCCTCCTTCATAATGTCTTCAATATCATGGGACATATCAATAACTCGGCTACTGATTGTGTCAGCAGAAAGAGGAATTTTTGAAACTTCACTAGCATATTCTAAACCCAGAACTATTCTGACCATCACTCTACAAACAGGCTTTAACCGCGTTTCACCCATTGTATGTGGCTTCTTGGCCTTTACAAGTTCAGCTGCCTTATAACAAGCTTCCTGAACTTTTTCTGAAACGCTTACGTAGCGGTCATGAAAGGTCTTTGTTTTTTTTCTTATTTTCCAACAACCTAAGAAAATAATTGACATTTTTGTTTGACAGATGTTTTGTTGACAAATGTCATTTCAATTTACTGGGAACCATTGCAGCGTTGCTGAGTTTTTCACCACAGACGATACACTCGGGGATTGGGCACGTTTTTTTCATCACACCAAGAAAACCCATAGGATAAGTAATTATCACTGTACTTCTGCTCCATTAACTTTTGTTTCTTTCTTTCTGAATCAACGCTTTCATCAGTTGCACTCATAAACGGAACACTCCATTCAAGTGAATTTGTCCATCTTATGAAATAAAAGTCTACTAATTTTGTAATAGAAAATATCAAGACAAACTACCAACTCAGTTTTCGGACCACTTTAGAGTACATCTATGACCCACTGAAGTAATTGTAAGAAGCAGGATTTATAAACTTAAAAGAAGTCAGATATTCTGTGCCGATTGTTTTTACAGTGATGTCTAACAATGTGCCGGTGCAACGGTACGGGAACAAAGTTGTATTGCTGGAGAAGCACCAACACCGACAACTTAATAAAATAATATAAGGCTTGGAAAGTTCTGTTAATCCCAGCAGTTAGACTGAGGGAAAAGAAAATACACATAACATGCGGTAAATATAACAGGAACCTCAAGCGCAGCAGTAAAGGCGAGGAATAAAAATATTTAAAAAATTGAATAAACTAAACTATTAGCAAGTGTGAGTAAATAAATAACATTTAATTTCTTAAAATACGACTACACGTAGCAATTCTTGGCACATGAAACTAAAATGTAATTAATAAAAAATTTGGTAATTAATTCCTTATATTTGGTAAAATTTCGCGGCACACCTTTCACCTTGTCGCGGCACACCGGTTGCGTACCACTGCACTAGTGAACAACCCGAGAGAAACTCTCTTATTCCATAGAGAAAGTTTATGTACCCTTGTATTCTGAAATGAAAATGAATCTTTGTAAAATTTTGTAAAGTGTAAAAATTCAAGTGCTTAAGTAAATCGTAAAGTGAACCTTGTTTTCACTATGTCCCATCCAGTCATGTAATATGTCACTTGGCTTGGTTAAGAATTCTAGTTATTCAATAATTCATGTTTAAATAATAATACCTTGAGATCTGGATGTCGCTTCCCTCATAATAGGGAACATTCCAAAAGCAATCTCTGGCGTCCTCCTGATTTTTAAATATTGAAAACTATTTGGAAATTCATAACAGGTAGTAAACGGCCACAGTGTGGTCAAGAAGTTGCTCTCCTCAATAGAGGAGACACTTCAGCATTTTTGTGTCATGAACGATTTATCTCCATTAATATATAACCGAAATAGATAAATGATGTATTATTCTAAATATTGAGGTCACCGCTGTGGTCACATGATATTTTAACAAAGTGATTTTTTTTTATTTTTTTTTAATTTAACCCTTAAAGGGCAAAAATATCAGTATTTCTAAAAAGGTTTTTTTGTGTTCCGAGCCATTTATCTCCCTGTATACCTAACCCAAATAGGTAAATGAAGTAGGATTATGAAGAGTAATGTCTCCACTTTGGTGATATCATATATTAAGAAAGTAATTTTTTTAGAATTCAACCCTTAAAGGGAAAAAGTAGTAATGGTTCTACAACACATTTTTGTGTCACGAGCCATTTATCTCCATTAATATCTAACCAAAGTAGATAAATAAGGTATCACTCTAAAGGTTAAGATCTCCACTGTGGTCATATCATTTTTTAAGAATGGAATTTTTCTGAATTTAACCCTTAAAGGGCAAAAATATCAGTATTTTAAATTTCTTTTTTGTGTAACAAGTCATTTATCTCCCTTGATAATTAGAAAAATTGATAAACCAGGTATCATTTTAAAGACTGAGGTCTTTGTATGGTCTTCGCTTTCGTTACACCATATTTTAAGAAAGGATTTTTTCAAAATTTGGCCCTTAAGGGCCAAAAGTATTAATATTTCTACCTAACCGAAATCGATAAGGCATCATTTTAAAGATTAAAGTATCCCTTTTGGTCACATCATATTTTAAGAAAGAACTTTCTCCAATTTCAACCCTAAAGGGGCAAAAATATCATCATGCCTATTTTATTTTTTTTAACCTCGCTTGATGCCTACCCTAAATTGATAAATGACGTATCATTTTAAAGACCAAGGTGTCCGCTTTGGTCACAGCATATTGTATAAAAGGATTTTTTTGGAATTCGACCCTTAAAGAGAAAAAGCGTCAATATTATTTCTACTAAGTGTTTTTTTTTTAATATTATTACAGGCCATTTATCTCTTTCGATACTTAACCGAAATCGATAAATGACTTATCGTTTTAAAGATTAAGGACTCCAAGTAGGCAAAATCATAAATTAAGAACAATTTTTTTGGAATTTGATGCTTAAAGAGGTCACACATATGAGACAGTTCAGAGCCAAGTCCCTGGATTGCAGCAGCAGATATAACAGAGTTGTCTATAGACTGCTTTTTATAGAATAAATAGCATTTTGGATAATTTTTTTCTGTTATGGAATCATTTTTGTTTTGCTATAGAATTTCAATGTAATCATTTTATTCACACAGCAACACATTTCACAGAGATGTTGATATGCTGCCTCCACTTTGTTTAGGTTGGGTCTATTCTGTTAATGTCAGTTAGTCTTACATACAGTGTGTTTTAATGTTTCCTAACTGTTTCGTAATATGTTGTAAGTATTTTGATGCGTACCTATTACACTAAACAAGTAAAAAATTTCTACAAAAGTGCGGTTCTACTTTTCATTATATTACAAGCATTCAACCTCACGATTCATAAGCCTCACATTCGGGAGGATGCCGGTTCGAATCCCCATCTGGGCATCCAGATTTGGGTTTTCCATGATTCCCCAAATCACTCCAGGCAAACGCTTCCTTCAATAGGCCATGGCTGAATTCCATCACATTCCTTATCCCCAGTCCTATTGTTGTGATGTTGAACTATACAAATTGATATATTCTCTAGTTCCTCCAGCAGCTTTTCACAATCCGTTCCCATTTCAGTCATAACATATAACCTTATGGCCTTTGAAAGCACCCTCACTTAATATCACATGATGTCACTATCCCCTTCTAGTAATCTATCTGCACCTTCATTGCTTTTTCATCTTCTTCCCAATAGGCCATCTGCAAACACCACCACTATAATATTCCTTTTCCAGTGCTTTGTATCAATGTAAGCATTCTTTCATCCATCATAGTTGTTTAACAAATGAGAAAGCATTTCCTTCTTTTACCTGCCAATGAGGCTAAGTGTGCTAAGGTGTTGCACTCTGGATTGGAGAGGTACAACGGACTGGGCGCAAGCCCAGGTCTCCACATAATGGCTGTCATGACTGCAGTTTTTAAGTAGTTTTCTGCAGCCATCAAGGAAAATGGCGAGATGATCGCGAATCTCCACTTCATAAACCACTCATTTCACAAACAAAATTACACTTATCACATGCTGCGATAGTTACAAGTTTCACATTTAGGTGGCAGTACTACACTTCTCCCCTTAGTACTACCTAGCAGTAGGTATAAAATGCTTGAAGTCTGTGAGAGCATACGACCATAGAACCATAGCTCCTAATTTGACCATTGCAGTGATGAGTAAAACTCATCAAAGTCAGCTGACCCCAAGATACTGTGAAAAGTAGAAAGTGTGTGAAGTAGTAGAAGCTGAAAGTATTCACTTCTCCTTATCTCTGTTTTTACACAATTATTATTTACCATTGTCATCAGCTTCACTTTTGGTTTTTCATTTGTTGCTTCACTTACTTTGTTCCTACCCAGGCTGTCTTATTATTTTTCTATTAGCTTGTAGGTCTTCACTAGTTCTTTACCCAAGTTCTTAATGCCACTTGGAGCTAACTTACAGCATTTATGAGAGAATATTTGATCCTCTTAACATGAATCCATGCTGTTCCTCTCTTGGTAGCTTCTTCTCTGTTCTTCATTTTCTAATTTTCTTATAATTTTTGCTCAGTGTCACATCAGGTATACATTTGTAGTGTTTGCACTTTGTTCTGTCTATCTCTTAAAGATTATTCCAGCTGTCCGTTCATTCTGTACAGTCACCACATACACACTTTTTGTGCAGTTCTTATCATCTGCATACACCCTCAATCTGTCCCTGGGTTTTACCGTTTTTCATTCTGTTTGCATCTTCCACTTCTGCCTATGTTATATAGTTTCTTTTGACCTTTGTTATCATCTGTCATTTACTCCTCTTCATATCTGGATCCTGTTGTGTTTAACAGGTCCTTAAAACACTTTCCTCAGATTTCTTTCATCTACTATTTTTTTTCCCCTCTCTCTCTAATTTTCCATCCTTGAACTCCATCCTATCTACTTCAGTCTAACCTTTGTTTGTTAATTAGCATGGTATCTATCACTATCTTCCACCAGCATTTTAGTTGAATTTTCTGTAACTACTGTCTTCTTTTTTTAATAGAAATACATTCTTTTGATTTTCTTTGCTGATTTTTGGAAACATTCCATGAGAGTTTCATTCTTTTGTAACAGTACTTATTTCAGCCTGTCATTCCTCCCATGGTGTACCCTTCCTTCTAAAAAAACTTTTTTCTTCTTCTTCTGCGTTTCTGTTATCCAATGGTACCAGTGTATCTTCATACACAATCATTTTAGCTCTGATATATGCATTGAAGTCCTCCTATATAGTGTGGTGTTAAGGTTCTTTGGTGGTTTATTTACTGATTTAATTAATTAATAAAGTCCACCAAGAAACAAGGTTATGTTGATGCTCGTTTATTTTCAATCAAAACAAGTCAGCGACATTCACAATCACAGGTACAATCCATAGATGCACTTCTGGATACTGTCAACTAAACTGACTGAATGACAACTTAATACATAATGAATTTCTTTGTTCAGGCGATCTGTTTATATAGAGTCTATCGAAATTACGAGAATTCTTCAAAGGCATCCGCCCGATATTTCTCGATCATAAACAATCACTCAAACAATCAAACATATTAAAAACAATCGGAATTGATACAAAATTAATTAATAACATTACAAAATGATTAGAAATGGTAATTAGAGATACTTGAATACAAAATTATTTACAGAAATCCTTTCAAACGGTAGAAAATCGTCCTGTAGACATCGTAAATTACAGTAATACATGGAATTACAAACTTTTAAGAAATTCTCTTGCACCATTCGGTTCTTAAACATATTAAATGGTCTTTAAATAATTTTCTTACCTAAAACAAAGTCTATATACACTTATTTACAAGAATTTACAAAATAAACATATCAAATCACTTTCAAGCAAACTTTGGCTCACTACAAATATTTCACACAGTACAATACTATTAAAAATTCAGGTATTAGGGCTGTTACAACCCCTCCCCAGGATTCACTTAATTTTACACAGATAAAATTGATTGAATCCGTCATGAATCTAAGCAGGTTGAATGTATACATAATGCAGACACGAACAGATTACAATCAGTCAACCATAATGACTTTTACAATGAACAAGTACAATTCTTCATACAACATCTGCACATAGTCCATGACACTGATTTTGTTTACAATAATTGTCTTTTCTCAGATCCAATTATTTTATCATTTACTGTTTCTACACAATAAACGTCCAATGCCATCACCTTAAGTTACAATTATTTTCACTCGAAATTACACACTTGATGTCTGCTTGTTTATGACAACAGTCTACTTACATTTTACAGCTGATAATTTGTCATCTCTATGTAGAAAGTCACAACATCATGAAAACCCCCAAAAGGTTCTACACAAAACTGTCACAAATTGTTCTATACAGTGAAATGCTTACATCTGCATCTGAACTTAAATACTCACACAAGCTATTTACATGCATCAATTGACATACTTATTTACAAAACTAGATATTTACAGGCTATTGACCCCTCCCCAAACCATGCATTTCAATTAATTCTCATAAGTGGGTTTCAGGATTTCCCTGGAAACCCAGAACCATGTAAGTTACTTTTTCCTAACCTTCCAGTTTTCTTCAACTTTTGTATACACATTTAATATTACATTTCTATTTTCACAAAGCTTCATTATATACATACAGAAACATAAACTTCCAATCATCTCAGACAACAGACTTTGGTACAACCACGCAACAGCTGAGACATACAATGGTTCTGTTTTAGCAAATTGATTGTCACTTAAAAGCAATGCTGTTGACTCAACTGGTAATACAAATTTATTATTCTCACTACTACAGTTTAGTCCATCATTACTCCCAACCCCACTCTTCATCATCTGATTGCTACTTAAACTTACCAAATTATATGAATCAGTACCTAAAACTGTTGTAACATCTGGCTTACTGACTTCATCCACCAAATAATTATTTTTCTCAGCAACTACTACTTCACTATCAGCTTCCACATCAAAGAGGGTACAAAACATAGTGTCATCTAAGTCACATTCTGTACAATTTTCCAGATAAGAAACTGGTTCAGATAAATCCTTACACCCACCCATTTCTTCACTGTCATCATCTACACCAAATAAAGAGCTAAATAATGTATCAGCTAGGTCAAAATTAGGACATTTTTCCAACTTAGGGATTGGTACATAAGGCTTTTCCACCTCTCTCTCTTCAGAAGACAAATACTTTGACTTACAATTCTCCTCCTCATCTGGGTCTCCTATCCACACCACTGTATCACCTTCATCTTCAAGATATCTGAGAAACTCCTCGATTTCAGCACTTCTACAAACTTCATTACCACCTATACAAGCCCACATGGTCCCAACTATGCCATTCTGAATCTTACAAGTTTCCGATAGCCACACTGTAGTATGCACTATAAATCCTGCGCCCCTTTTTGTAATTAAGCTGTGACCATTTCGAAAATCTTCTACATGAAAATTATTACTTTCGCACACTGATTCTAGTGATAAGGTACTATGGTGGTCCCCTTCCCGCTTTATCTTATTATCAACCTTTACATCATCAACATCATTAATTACATCTATCATAACCTTATCCTGAAATTCACATGCTGCTACCTCCACCTCTTCCAATAAATCTTCTCGGGGATTATTCATAAAAATGGTATTAACGCTATAGCGTTTGGTACCTGGACCCACATTCTTGTCCACCACTGCTGGGCCCATCACAGGGGTGGTCTTTAGTTTGTCTGCCCCCCATGCTGCCTTTCCCTTTCAGATTGAGGGTTCTGTTCTCTCACTTCCCCATTATCATTCCTTCTTGCATAATTATCACGATCCCGTCCCCTAGATCTATTATCCCTTGACCCATTACCCCTTCTAGGGGGACTCCTGCTGCCCCTCCTATGGTGTTGATGGTGGTAATGTTGTTCATTGAATGACTCCTGGGCATCCAAGCGTCTCAACAATTCCGAAACTCTATCCACATTTACTACATCCAAAGTGGCAATTAAATTTCTTGTTTGCTGAGGTAGCCTAGCTCCTATCAAATCAATGAATTCCTCCTCTCCATAAGGATGGTCTAAGTACTTACAACGGATCCAACATTTATGAAAAAAATCATGTTGAGTTTCCCGACCAGGTTTATAGGGCCTTCCCGTCATCAACTCTCTCTTTTCTTGAATCTGCCTACTTGTCGACCAAAAATGTTTCAAAAAGTTTTCTTTAAACAACTTGTAGTCAGTCACTTCCCTAGCTTGTCTATCACCCCATGCCCTAGCATAAGATTTTAGATGTTTACCCACAAGTGCAATTTTCTTACTATCGGGTAACAAATTAAAATAGTCTGATCTTTCAAAATTATCTATAAATTCAATAGGGTGAAGCCTCCCACTGTCATCATAAAATTCAAATTCTTCCTTAATGTCAGCACTAACAATTGTGTTACCTAGTGTGGGAGCTTGACTTAACTGTATCTGCAACCCAGTAACCCTTTTCTCTAACTGATTTACATTGCTTTCTAATCCCTGCGCCAACTGTTTCTGCTGCTGCACCAATGTATTAATATTTAATCCCACCTCTTGTCTCAACTCATTAACTTTAACATCATTAGCTTGGAACAAAGCAACATATTCTTCCCTCAACTTATCACAATTTTCACTGACTTCCTTCACCTCTTTATAAATCAAATTTTCACATTCAGCCTTATTTTGTTCACAAAATTTTGTAACATTTTCAAATTTCTCCTTACATTCTGTCACTACCTTCCCCAATTTTGAATCTAAATTGTTAATGTCCTCCTTGAATTGAGAGCTAAAACCCTGAAATTGCTCTGCGATTTTAACATCAAAACATTTAGTCAAATCAGAGAATGTTTTATCATTGTTTTGTTGCAGTTGAGAAAACTTATCATTAATTTCAGAAAATTTGCTGTCAAGATTTAACTCATTTTTAAATTCAGAAAATTTGTTATCGAATTTACCATTGATATCTGCAAACTGAGAATTAATTTCAGAAAATTTGCTATCGAATCTGGCTACAAAAGACTCTAAAAATGCTTGCAGGTTCTGATTATCAGCCATTTTTAGTGATTAGCAAAATCAACATAAAAAACAAAATTAAGAAAAATTAAAATCTTTCCAATCTGCCACACAATAGCATGCAAAATAAATCACTTGAATATTCAATGCAGTACTTACAATTCTTCCTCAATTTTGTATCACATTACATTTCACTTAGAAGCACTTATTTAACCATTAAACACCACACTGACTTCAAACACTTAACCACACTTTTCACAATTCACTGTAGGAAGACGATTTTGAGGCCGAAGGAAATCCACTCGACGTCGGAAGATTACAGCCGATTGCCGATGACAAATCTCCGCCTTAGGCCGTCAAATCCGTGTCGTCGCCGGTCGAAATTTCCTCTCAGGTTATGTTCGCTTATCACCGATAATCCGTCGCAATTTTCTGCAGATTCTTTTTAGAAGATAAACATCCCAGAGATGTTTAAGAACTTCTCGTCATGTCAACGGTCGCCATGTTAAGGTTCTTTGGTGGTTTATTTACTGATTTAATTAATTAATAAAGTCCACCAAGAAACAAGGTTATGTTGATGCTCGTTTATTTTCAATCAAAACAAGTCAGCGACATTCACAATCACAGGTACAATCCATAGATGCACTTCTGGATACTGTCAACTAAACTGACTGAATGACAACTTAATACATAATGAATTTCTTTGTTCAGGCGATCTGTTTATATAGAGTCTATCGAAATTACGAGAATTCTTCAAAGGCATCCGCCCGATATTTCTCGATCATAAACAATCACTCAAACAATCAAACATATTAAAAACAATCGGAATTGATACAAAATTAATTAATAACATTACAAAATGATTAGAAATGGTAATTAGAGATACTTGAATACAAAATTATTTACAGAAATCCTTTCAAACGGTAGAAAATCGTCCTGTAGACATCGTAAATTACAGTAATACATGGAATTACAAACTTTTAAGAAATTCTCTTGCACCATTCGGTTCTTAAACATATTAAATGGTCTTTAAATAATTTTCTTACCTAAAACAAAGTCTATATACACTTATTTACAAGAATTTACAAAATAAACATATCAAATCACTTTCAAGCAAACTTTGGCTCACTACAAATATTTCACACAGTACAATACTATTAAAAATTCAGGTATTAGGGCTGTTACAGTGGGAGTTTATGTTTACACAGAGACCACCGTATGTCGGGGTCACAGATTTTCATCAAATTTTAGAGATGGTAGTAATACAATGGAACATTGCTAAAGTGTTGATACAAATTCCATGTCAGGCTATGTGAGGGGAGTGGGTTCAAGGAGGGCCAAAATGGAGCCACATAGTTATGGATGCTCCATAAAAGAAATTTTTGCATCAAGAGAAAATGCAATAAAAATTAATTACTTTTAGAAATGCTGAAAAATAATCTTTTGTCTCTTTCAATCTTTCTAGTTATATATACATATGTCAGATCCATCTGGGAAAGATCAGGAGTGCGGCGGGTTGAATGGAGTTCCCGGCTCAAGGTTGATGGCTCATCAGCGAAGGTAGGCTGTGGATATCCCTCGGACAGTGGAGAGTAACTACAAGAACACAGCTGATACAAAGATCTGGTTTATTAGACTCAGTCTCCCAATACACAATGACAGATAGCGGAATGATGTTGCCTTGGTGGTCAGGCATGAAGAGACCTCTGTGTGCTGTGTGCTGCCCTTAAGTAGACTCCTCGTTGGTCACTCTGCAGTCGCTGTGGCACTGGCATCCTGCTCGCTGAATCTGTGGTGCCATCTAGTAGAATAGCCCCGTACTCCAGATCCGACATGGCCATCATGCTGAGACAGCCGTTCCTGGCTGTCACTCATAGTATCTGGGTGCTCTACTTGTTGGAGCTAGGAATGGGAAAGAAGATCGGCCATGGCCTTAGGAAGGAACCATCCTGGCATTCGCCTGGAGTGGTTTCGGGAAACCATGGAAAACCGAAATCAGGATGGTAGTGGGTTCTTGCAATGGAGTCTTCAACAATGCCAATTTCTGGTAGGGCTTTGCGTTGCTTTTCTTGCTATCCTGGAATGGTCTGTAGGATTCATCATGGCTGCCTGGCTGCCTGACTTAGTAAGGCTAGTATGGCATTGCTTCATGGCCATCTCATTATCGCAGCATCTGTCAAATGTATGAAGATTCTGTGAACAAAAGATGGTTAACCGCAGTATGTTTGGCTATCCTGACTTAAAAGACAATTTTGTTAAACATTGGCAGATTGTCAAAATGTTGAGAAAAAAACTTTAGAATAATCTTGGTTTAATGTATTCCTTTGCGATTGGACGTGAAAGAGGGGTTTTACCATCTTCATAATATCAAAGCAAGTTTTTAGAAACTCATTTTATTCCAGGCGATGTCCCAGGGAAATTAGAAAATTATTTTCTGGACATTAACGTGAATAAATTTTCTCTTTCCAAGACTTGCAAAAGAGTGAAATCAATTTCTGGAAAGGACAATCCATAGCATTTCTTAAAGCAAGGCCTGATGACAGTAAACTTACATTGTGGCAGATTATAAAATTTACTCTTCTTAGCGAGGTCCGATACAAATTACAAAATTTACTCTTTTTGGCGAAGTACAATACTGGTTACAAATTTACTCTTCATTGTGAGGTCCCATACAAGTTATAAAATTTTACTCTTTATAGCGAAGTCCTGGTAAATTTTAAAATTTTGCTCTTTATGGAGAGGCCCCTGTAGATTTTAAAATTATGGTGTTGGTATCAAAGAAATTCTAAGATTTCATTCCTGGTAGTGAACTCCTTGTAAATTGAGTTACTTTGATGGCATCGTCCAACATGGACTTAAAAGTTTGTTTTCCTTTTAAGATATTTTAATTAAACCCACATTCTACATTGGGTCATGTGGGTAACTTTTTTGAAAAAGAAACACTTTGTTAGTGTTCTGATAAAGTTTCGCTCTAGGTGCTATTAATGACCACATGTTTAGTTCAACACGAATGGCTACTGCTGAGAAACGAATCAAGATGCTGAAGATTCAAAGAGAAGTAGTGCATGCATTAAATTGCTGCAATTTACCTTTGTGCCGGAGATGTGGAGTGCAGAGATGAAAGGCGAGGAAACTATTTGTGCAGCTGGGTGGGTAGAGACGACAGTGACCATTGCTGTTTGTTTGAGCGGCTGAGTAATACAAACTTTTCATTATTGTGGGACCATACTCTTTTTGGATCACGCTTGCTGCCGACATTTTTCGGACGCATATCGCCTTTAAAAGTTTAGACTTTCGTTTTTTTTTCTCTCTGATGCGGCGAGTAGCCAATTATCTAACAAAGTTGGTTACCTGTGGCGTGTAGGGGCGGTTGTTTCTGTTAGTAGCGGCGTGGCACTTCCGGGATCGGTAGTCAACATCTGCCATCCATTTACTTTCCTGGTATTGTATGTACAGATCGAAGTCTGTAGGTACGCTTGCCCTGTTTGCAGATTTCCTCGTCCTTTTGCTAGTCTGGCGTGTTGGTGTTTCCTCCTGCAAGTTTGAAGAGTGTGGCCATAACTTGGTAAACTGAGATATGAATTTGTCAAAATTTAAAGACGAGTTCTATAAACTGTCACAGTTGCGTGATGATCCATACAGAGGAGGAGGAAGTTGATATGTGTGTGCAAGTCAAGCATTTCTGTCTGTTGTGACAAATCCTAATATTAGATTTGGCTTTTAAAAAATGTGAATTTGGTTGTACTAAAAAACAACAAACTCACGGTGGTGGTGAATGAGAAAGTAGTCCATACGTACTATTGATATGGTATGCGCTACTTGGCCCAAAGCTTTTACTACCATTCTTTGGAAAACTGCGCCGGCCGTCTGGTATAAAGAATTTTTTAACTGAGTCCTCAGTTGCATGGATTGGATGGAAGCCGCTTAGAATAGCCTAACAGCAAAACAAGTGAACCATTTGCTATACGGTCTTCAATTAGAAGGCAAAAGGAATTAATCTGTGATGGTATTGTCATTGAAATGCCTATTGTCCAATTACGTGCGGACGGAACAGGTGTTTTTGGACGGGTAATACGGGCCTAGCAAATGGCAAAGGTCATACCATTATTGTGCTTGTGTTTAATAGTTCCTATAATTTCTGCCTTGCGGTCTCTTTTTGTTGCTTAGTGTCATTTTATGAGGCCAGCATGGGTCTAGGAATCGCATGTGCAAAACTCCCATGTTAACGCGTCGTCCATTTCCTATGAAGTGTCTAGAACGCAAGCAATTTAGTGAGGGTGGGGGATATTGGAGTGGGACAACTGATTATTTTAGTGGTGGTTAGATTGGTCAAATTCCCGCATATTTGCTACATCCAAGCGCTTTTCGGCTTCTACTAAAGATGACTAGTTGACTTAGCATTGATTTCTTGCCCTGGTAATATTTTTTTTATTAGCTTGTGGTTAGAAAGCACATGTAAAAAATGTGTCTACGATCATAACATCTTTGCCTGGCTTAGGATTTGGCAGTTAGTGCATGTAGCACCCAAGCCTATCGACATTACAGCAAGGTGTATCAGTTTTCCAGACAATTTGATGGTGCTACACTTTGACGGAGGCTCTGCTGCCACAGGCTACCTATCCGTCAAGTGCTCGCTCTCATGGGCACTGCGCTGCCCGATGTCCTCTGCGTCCGCAATGGTAGCAGGCTGCTTGGCTGTCCGCTGGCCCTGGTTCTGCTGCTCTGCTTGGGTCGGAGAATTCTCGGCCTGTCGTCGATCGATGAAGCTGTTTTGCCTACACGTACATTGTGATAGCAGGCAGTTGGTGGCATTCAGAATGGTACTATGCAGCTACTGTTGCACGTGTCCAAAGTCAGCTTCCTCTACTGGCATGTGGTTGCTTGTAGTTCTCGAATCAGCTTCTTTGGTAGTTGTTTCCCTGTTGTGTGTTATCTGTTATGATTGGGTTAGGTTGACCCCAATATTAGCCACGGCTATTAGATCTGCGGTGTGGCCCTGCCAGCATGCTATATGTGTTATTAGACTCAGTCTCACAATACACAATGACAGATAGTGGAACGATGTTGCCTCGGTGGTCAGGCATGAAGAGACCTTCATGTGCAGTGTACTGCTCTTAAGTAGACCCCTCGTAGGTCACTCTTCAGTCGCTATGGCGCTTGCATCCTGCTCGCTGTGTCTGTGGTGCCATCTAGTAGAGTAGACCCGTACTCTAGATCTGACATATATATATAATAACAATGAGCAGGAAAATGCTTTAAGGCAATAAAACTAAGGATGGATAGGGAAATATGACCCAACACTTACTAAAGTTGAGGGCGGGTGGGACAACGAACACAAAAAAATACACACACACACAAAAGAGCGCAATGTTTCTGTAAAATCCTTATTCATGTGGATGTCAGAAGTGACACACCAGGCGGAGTCAGATGTGTACACAGCGACTGCCGTGTGGTGATTGGTGTTACCAGTACAGATCATAGAATAGGAGGGAGGGGGGGGGGGGAAGAAAAAACATTGGATCGATATTGTTGACGGTATAATATCATTGAAAGTGGTAGACCAACATAACAACTGAGGGCACATATATACACTAATTTTTGAAAAAATATGCTTAAAAAATAAAATATCAGATATATAAATATTAAATATAATAAGTGCTGTGTCTGATGGGAGGAATGTATTGGAGATTGAGGCCTGGATGATGTCAGGTTTTAACGATATTCTGATAGGCTAGTTCCCATCTAGGTAGTTCAGAGGAGGTCATGTTGTCAGGGAAAACTCTGACCGCCCTAACCAAGAAGCAGGTGTTAAAATTATTCAGTTTGTGGGAACTGGTATGTTTTGCAACTGGATGGGTTAGTATATACTGTCTGCTTGTGGCCATTCATTCTGATAGCAAGTGGATTAGTAGCGAGGCCTATAATTATATGAATTAGAGCAATGGAGGCGTATAGATTGATATATGAGGTGTGTAATTATGCAAGTAGCATGACCAATGATGGAGAATGTTTCACCTGTGGTGAGATTGGAGTAAGTGGTAGTGGCCAGATGCATGCAGCTTGTTTTACATCGGTGTCTGTTGCATGGGAATGTTCTCTGTGGTAGTTTGGGGGAATTACTGGGTGAGAACTTGTGAACCAAGATATGTTTTAGATTTGGTGGTCTGCTAAAACATATGTATGGGACAGTGGGTAGGATTTTGTGAAGAATTGTGTGCATCCTGGGGATGGAAGGTAGGAAGTCATGCTCACGGTGAAGGATTAAGTTGATAGACTCGAGACCAGGGAAGAACTGGGTAATGAAAGCAGGGCTGTGGTTAGTTTCAGCGGGTACAACACTAGAGTGGCTGTGTACAGGAAGGGCTATGGAATGAGAGATTTGTTTGTGTACTATGTCAGGGGGGTAGCTGCGGGAGATGAGAGCTCTAGACAGGTTTTCTGTGTATTGGGAAAGAGATTCTTTATCAGAGCAGATGCGCCTTCCATGGACAGCCAGACTGTAAGGAAGGGGACGTATGATGTGCAAGGGATGACAACTGTTAAAATGAAGATAATGCTGCAGATTTGTAGGTTTGATATGAACAGAGTTATGCAGGCACCCGTTATGCAAGGAAATGTCCTATGCAATCATATGCAAACCTTTTCCTGCGCAGTCTGGAACAATGATTCCTCAACAATCTTTCCATTAAACCTCTTGTGTGGATCAGATACATAAATGACATTTTTATGATCTGGACACACAAAGAGAATCACCTAATAGACTTCCTCAACACCTTAAACAACCACTCCATTAACTTTACCTGGACATACTCCCACAGTCATGTCACCTTTCTTGATGTTGACATTTCCTTGCATAACGGGCAATCACAAAATCGTGCACATGAAGCAAAAGCTTCCTTTTTTGTTGCAGCTAATAGTTTGAAAATTAATGTTTCTTTTGCCTGTATATTAAGCACTGTTAAACAACTAGGAGTCCAGTCAGGAGACATTTTCAATGTGTATTTGCATTATTTTATGATGTTTACTGTTCAGACAATCTCCAGATGGAATATTCCATTCCCAATGAATGTTTGTAGTTGTCTGAATGGTTCATACTTCCTGCAGATGGTCAGGATAGTGTAGTTTTATCCACTCACTTGCCGTTGTTTCTTGGCATCTTACCTCTGGAGGTGGTATGTTGCTGATCAACTATATCCAGGGGAATGGGGTGGATTTTAGTGAGCCAGTTATTACTCTCATACACTTGTTCAGATTTTTTTAGTGTGAGAACTACATTGCCACATTGGAGCACAGTACTCGGCAACAGGGTAAACCATGGTGGTACCAGTTAGCTTCTTCAAGATGTTGTTCCATGTTTTAAGTTTCTGACTTGTGTTTTCCAGATGTTTTTTGAATGTTAAGGAGTGGTCTAAGGTGATGCCAAGATATCTGGGATAGAAATTATGTTTCACTCTCTAGGGGCAGAAGTTCACTTTGACCTGCTGATGTGCTATTCTATTGCTCAAGGCGAATGTGCATACTTCTGTTTTCATCGGGTTCGGGCAAAGTCTCCACTTCTTATAGTATGCATTCAAGGTTTCTAAGTTGTTTAAGAAAGTGCTTTCACCTTCCTCTAATGTGACAGTTGTGGGCCAAACTAAATCGCTTAAGAACAGGTCACGCCAACACCATGCTGTATAAATTGGGTCTTCAGGATTCTCTTGCCTGTGACTGCAGAGCTCATTCCCAGAGTGTGGAGCATATCATCAAGTAATGTCCTTTAAGGAAGTATGATGGACCATTTCAAGATGTTTTCAGTGCTGCAACTTCCTTCATAGAATGGCTGCAACAACTGGGCATCAGTTTGTGAATGCTACCGACATTCTTGTTGTTGTATATATTTATATGTTTATATGTATTACAATAGTTTCTAGGCCATACGAAATAAAATAAATGAAACATACATTTATCAAAACAAATGAAATAGAAAAACTCTTTCAAACATTGAATACCTTGCTCACAACACAGCACTTTGATAGTTATGCAGAATTTCATGCCAGTGTAATCCAGCGGTTGACACCTAAAGTGGCAGATTTCTACAGAGATTGAAAACCTTGTGCATCATTATGACAAGTGTCTTAATGTAAATAGTGGCTATGAGAACAATAGTTCAAGATTGTCTCTTTCTAATGTATATTATAAAATTTATTTTTCTTATGTGGTGGTTTTTTCTTTCAAAATGTTAGTTACTTTCTGGATTACACTTGTATATAACTAATGGGAATAAAAAGTGACTGATGATTTAAGTGATTACTACGAGTGGGAGTCAAAAAGTTCCCAGAATTTCATTGTAACTCTTTATTAACTAAACATAAGTACATATTTACCTAATCTCCTTCAAAGAAGGCTTGTTCTGAACACACTCACTTTCTCCACCGCTCCTGCCATTGCTAGAAACAATGATGAAAATTCTGTTTTGGTATCTTCTGAAGTACAGCCGTCGCTTTGGTTTTGATGTCTTCTATGGTGGAAAAATGGTTACCTTTGAGGCCCATGGCACACAACGTCCTCTCCTCGACCAAAGAAATCACATCATGTCAAATCCAAAACAAAAGTGATGTTTATTGCATTTTTCGACAATGAAGTTCTGGTGCACCTTGAATTTCTACCAGCTGGACAAACTGTTAACGTCCCTTTTTACGTGCAAGTTTTGAAAAGACTGAGGGAAGCAATCCAAAGAAAGCGTCCTAGCAAATGGCAAGGATGATGGTCACTGCATCATGACAATGCTCCCTCCCACACATCGATTGTTATGCAGACATGGCTTGCAGAAAAGAACATTCCTGTCCTCCACCAAACTCCCTACTCACCGGATTCAGTGCTATTGGATTTCTGACTCTTTCCCAAGATGAAAATGGGCCTCAAAAGGTAACCGTTTTGCCACCATAGAATACATCAAAACCAGAGTGACGGCTGTACTTCGGAAGATACCAAAACAGGATTTTCATCTTTGTTTCCATGCAATGGCAGGAGTGGTAGAGCAAGTGTGTGTGTGTTCAGAAGCCTTCTTTGAAGGAGATTAGGTAAATGTGTACTTATCTTTTGTTAGTAAAGAGTTACAATGAAATTCCGGGAACTTTTTGACTGCCTCTCATATGTGTAATTTCATTGAGATCTGATCGCTAGTTTTTGCATGGACAAACAGACAGACAGACAGACATGGTGACTCTGCGAACAGTTTTACAATGGGCTTTGTTTAATTCACAGCCAGTTTGTGTATAACCTGTTGTAGGTTATTCTACAGGCACACCTTAGATCACTTTCACTGAATTGTGTAGATAGGTCTGGGAAAAATACCATAAATGTTGGAATTTTTGTGTATTTTCATGTAATGCGTAAAAACCAAAGTATGGGTTTCAAAGAAAGTACATACAGTAATAGCATATGTTATCAGTTAAAATATAGGATGTGGTTTAGCCATATTAATCCACTGTCATAAAATTTGGAATTTGTATTAATGAGTTCATAAACTAATGAACAGTGTCATTGGTAAGCACACAGAATACTTTATATCCAGCGAGATAAACAGTTCCCAATGATGCTGAAGTTGAAACTGTAAGTTTTTAATTTTGGCCATGTGTGCATCATGCAAAAGCTAACGGTGCCCCACACAGTAATAGGTTATTTCATATGTTGACACACAAACTACTTTTTATCCTGATAAGTAACTTGGTATCTGATGATACAGAGACCAAAAACATAAAGTTTTGACTTTATGTCAGTCTGTGTATGCAGTAGCTAATCAGCAGGTTTCAATGAAACATCTGTCATTGTTTAACATGTAGAATACATTTTATATCCATAATAGAATACATTTCATAGACTTATAGACATAACTTGCACATTTTTTCAATTCCAAAGAGGCCAAAACAGTAAAATTGTATGTTTTGTCTGCCTTTGTACATATGATGCTAAAGCACAGATTTAAAAGAAATAACACATAATGAGAGCTTATGTTATTGATTAAAATTTTTGATACATTTTAACTCATTAAGTTTTATAGTTTAGACCAGTTTCGCAAATTTTTGAATTTTTATCTCTGAACGGATGAGGCAAAAAGTAATTTTGGTTTTCAGCAAAACTGTGCTTGGTGATAGCTTATGTTATCAGTAAATATACAAGATACTTTTATCGTGTTAATTTTTATGATTCCTAAAAATTCACGAGGAAAAACTAAATTCTGAATTTTTTGTGCACCTCTGCATGCTCCATGCAAATGTTAGCCAATGTATTTCAACAAAACTTACAGTGATGACTTATGTTGTGGTTTAACTTATTACAAACAAAACAGTGGTAAAATCCATAACATTCTGAAACTTTTGTGTGTCTGTGCATGCATCATGCAAACCTATGGAATGGATTTGACTGAAACTTAGATGAAGTGACATATTATGTCATGAGTTAAAATGTAAGATTTTTTTTTAAGTGTGAAAAATTTCATAGTTGCCCAAAAAATCACCATTTTAATTTTTTGGTAATTTAACAAAGCAATAATTTATATACAGTGCCTGTTAATAAGTTCCCACAATAATTGTCATAAAACATATGCCGACAAAGAAAGAGTTGCTGGTTGTTTTCACATTCATGTAGGTATGTTTAGTTCTCTTAGTCTGACTTGTATGCAAATGTTTCATTTACTTGTCAACAGAGGGCAGCATCATCCTTTTGTACTTGGGTATGGTTGTATTTAAATAATTCAGTCTACAGTATAATTATTTTAGGGACTGTCTGTACATGCTCCAAATTACAACACTTCAAACGTTATTTACAAAGAGCAGTACTGAAGTATGCCTGTGAATCATCCACAAACATAAAACATTCTGAAGAAGTTTTAGTTTCTAGGGTTAGTGGAAACAAATATAGAGGTGGGTTTAAAACATTTAAATACAACCTAAATTCAGAAGGAAAGGTGGAGAACCAAGAAAGAGGGATACTTTATTGCTTTTTCCTTCCAAGCCAACATTTTTGATAAGTTATAAGTGAATTAACAACAAAAATTTAAATTCCATGTGGATGAAGCCATGGGTGCAACTAGTATGAAATAAAACTTATTACTGATGGGAGAAGGAGGTATTAATCTGCACAGATTTGACTCCCAATCGTCCATGAATCATCACTCTAACTGAGGGGACTACAGATTCAATCAAATGTTAATGCTACATTATCATTATATAAATGTGAACTTTAAGAGTGCTTGAGAGTTACATATTAGCACTGCTGCACACTATTACATATGAAGTCTGCTATTCTTGAAGAATTATCTGTGACTCCAACATCTGATTGGTTCTTTGTTAGCTGTTATTGCAGATCACTTTCAAAGCTTTTCTTTTTCCTATTCATTGCAGCTAATCTGATAGGGAAAAACTTGTATTAACTCAATGTTGATGTGTTTGTCACATTCACCTTTATCACTTAATTTTTAGGGTTTGCAACCACCGTGGTATTCCATGAACCTATGATGTCCAAAATTGGGCAAGGCAGATATACACAATGTTATTATTATTATTTTAAAATGTTTTTAATATCTTCTTAATGATTTTTTAATTATACTAATAATAAAATCTTATAGCCTTTGGAAAAGACAGGCAGCTATAATTTAGTCTTTTATCTGTCTGGTTGACACCAAGTATATAGTGTAAAAGGCCAATTAATGTTGAAATACTTATTTATTCATTTATCAGCCACTGCCAACTATTGTCTGATGAGGTCTCTTAGAGTCATGAGTATTTTTCATCATGAACTACTTAGGATGTGAAGAATAGTCTTCTCACTATGCCTGCTTCAGTGATGGGCTAATAATCCTCCTACCTGCTGGAAATAATCTATTCTAACAGAAGGAGGGAGCTTAAGTGTTACCATTTGTCTTTGATTTGTGTAACTAATGTTCTGTATGAAAGGTGTATTTTTGTTCATGAAATGCGTACTTTATGAGGCAGAAATTACGGGCATTCCATCATTCATCCATGATTGCCTTAAATCTGCACTCAGGACAGCCAGTACATTGGAACCATGAATTGAATCTGTTACCATCACACCTCTTCATTCCAGTGTGATGGCTGCCCAACCAATTTCGGAGATGGCCCACAAGTTTGATTCCAAGTTAGCCTGTGGGACACAGTTTCAATTCTAAGTTTGCCTGCAGGCCACATAAAACTTACCCATAGTTGCAATAGATATTTAAACATAACAGAGATATAAGTAACACAGTTTAATTACAATCAAAAAGTACAAACCATCAATAAACCTTTGCATAGGTTTTTTAAAATTATAATGAAAAAGTATAAAACACCAACGATACTTTTGCAGAAGTTTTTGAGCTAGCATATTCTAGACCGCTGCTGTTGGCAGGCAAATTGAAAAGCAGTGGCGGAACACTTTGTGGCCCGCAGTCTTTGATTTGGATGACTTGCCTTAATGCATGCAATCACCCTTGCATGTATCTTGTAACATATTTACAAATAAATATGACAATTTTACCTAAACATACCTGATTCAGAGTGTGAGAAATAGAGCCTATTAAAAAAAATTAAAGCCCCTAAAAAATGCATTCAGACATTTAACAAACGTTTTGATCATCATTTTAAAAAATCAGATTTTATGATAATGTTTTTACTTTTATTTTTACTAATATATTTAATCTTGTGTTTGCAATTTTCTTCCCTGCGCTTTGAAAAATTCATAATATTGTCATCATACGGGTTTTCCTTTATGGCAATGTTCCCACTCACATCAAACTGATTGCACCCTCGGCTTACAATTTATTTCCAATAACATCAGTACCAAAGAACTAATTTCCAATCCTTGCCTGTTACCAGGGTATGTATTATTCACTATATGGTAACTGCCAGTTATACAATTCTGAAATTTACATTTATATCTGTATGCTTAACATTGCTTAGCTTCTGGTGTATGTATGAAACAAAGGTGATGTTTAGTAATTTAAATTAGTGCTTTGTTAGAAAACCATCTGTTACCACATATGTCAACAAGACCCAGATAGCCTAGAAAACATTGACCCCTGTCGCAGAAACTGTAACTGAGTACTGTGTAATGTACGAGTTGTGTCCCAAAAGTACCTTACATTCCATCATATTTCCCTGCATCATTGGACTGGTGACATCCTTTGAAGTAGTCCCCATTTGATTCAAGAATGCACTCCCAATGGTCTTGCCACTTTTGGAAGCAATCCTGGAACATCAAATTTTTTTATTTTTTTTGTATCGTTTTTAAGAGTGTTTTTTGTATTAATATTTCTTTGTTGTCGGATCGGTGTCCTTTGAGTGGCATTTTTAATCTTTGGAACAGCCAAAAGTCACAGGGAGCTACATCAGGACTGTATGGAGGCTGATGGAGCTGTATGACTTTGTACTTTGTCAAATATTTCTGCACGGGGTTTGATGCATGTGCTGGTGCGTTATCATGATGAAGAAGCTGGTCACCGATTGACCAATCTCATTACATATTCTTCTAATTGTGTCACGCAATCTTTTTATAACTTCAAAATAATATTCTCTGTTGATCATCTGACCTTAAATAGCATATTTGTGGTGCACAACATTCTCGTAATAATAATAATAATAGCAATAATAAAACAATCAGACTTGAAATTCCGACTTTGGCGCGCTTTTTTCAGTCGTGGCTCCAATGACAGCTTCCACTGTGAAGACTATTGGTTCGTTTCAGGATCATAACCATAAACCCATGATTCATTACCAGTTATAATCTCAATTTCAGGACTAAGGTTTTTATGCTCCACCGTTGGCAATTTCAGAATGAATTTCACACACAAGCAAACCATTTGCAAGTTTTCAGTTAAAATCTTCCAATCACTACAACAATGCCGGGAAAGTCTTCATTCTTACTTCCAATCACTAGTTTCCAGTATCCCAAGATCACAATCTAGTTCCTGCACATTCAATCAATAACCCTTATTGATCACAAGTTGACAGATATAAATTGTTTGATATTATCCATTGTTTTTGTTGGCAAAGGCCACCCAGAGTGTAGATTACTACAATAGAGGTGCATCCATTTTTTAACTGCTTATACCACTCTTTTATTTGTGTTTTGCTCGTACAATCATCGCCAAATGCCTTCTTCATCGTTTCGATGGTCTCCACACAACTCTTTTCGAGTTTAAAGTAAAATTTAATGCAAATTTGTTGCTCTGATCTTTCCATTATTTTTTTATGATAGCAAAGTGTTATGAATGTACAAAACACTTTGTAAACAAACTCGTGCGGCATGTGAACTAAGGCATCCTGCTGACAACTGTGGCATCTAGGGAGTTTGTGAAGCTGTTGACACTCATACCTGGCATATGGCGCTGAAATAGTTAGGAGCAAAGATATGAAGGAAGTTCGGATGCTTTCGGGACAGACTTCATATTCTACCCAGTGAGGTGTAATTTATTGATTTGATTATTTAAAAACATTCAGTAATTTCTCTGGATCTTATATTTCATTTTATTTTATTAGTTTAACTTGGCATATTTGTTTATGTTTCAGTACCTGATTTGATTGTAATAGTTAGTTTTGTAAAGGTTCTATGATGTATACAGTGATATGATCTTGAAATCCAACTGATTGACCCATGTCATTGTATAGAGTAGAAGCAGGTGTAAACTTTTGTATTTTTCTTAATAGAGTAAAAGAGTTTCATCATTTGTTTTTCATACAATTCTTGTTTGGATCACAGGAATTGTTAGGTTGTTTCTCATTATATAATATGTGTAGCGTCTTTCTCATTATATAATATGTTTAGGATTTTTCCCATGAGACCGTAGTAGCTGTGGGAAGCAATGTTAGCTCAAGTAGTCTTCAAGCATTTGTGTACGGCTGCACTACATAAGTGAAATATCCTACCCTCTCAGTGATTTAAAATCATCCTAGCCAGGTAAAATTGGTTTAATCATTATTTTCTAGTCTCTACAAGCAGTTTGACTACTTCCCTATGAAAATAGGACTAATTTTTTGTTTGAATTTCTGAAAGTAATCATAATGTTTTTCTAATAGTTAGCTTCCGTAATTTGCTTGAAGTTTCTGTACATACCCAAAAGTGATTTATTTCACCGTATCACATCATTTCAAACATCTCTGAGCCAGCCTTTCTTAAACTGAACTATTTTGAACTCTGGATTTAAGAAAGTTAATTATTTGTTGACGGTTGAATTTTCATCAAACTGGTCTCATCGATTCAAAAGTACTTCTTATCGTACATCTTATTGTATCTGTTGCATATGTCCTAGTCTTAACCCTGCTCCAATATGATAATTTTCACATTTTGATTTGCTCCATTTAGTGTATTTTCTAGACCCCATGGCAGAAATTGTGTTATATGAGTGATTGACTGTTGAGAGTCAGAAAATAGCTGCTTTGCTAGAATTTGCTGTCAGGGATTAGTATCAAGTTCGGTACATTTCCGAATTAGGTGGTTAATTACTCATTAAACTTTGGCAGTTTGTGACTTTTATAGAACTGTTATTTTATTTTGTAAGCCACCCTCTGCCATTGAAAGTGTTAATTATGTTTTAATTGCTCACTGGTGACCACAGGTTTTAAGCAGTTGTTTCTTCATTATTAATACCCAAGGTTAGTTCCACTAGCCATCCTTACCATTGAATTATACAGCTCTCATGAACCCACTAACTATTCCACAAAGCCATCAGTACCTAAAACCACAACCCTGTCTGCATTCCGTAGGTGCGAATTGGCCTACTAACACATTCTGTATCCCAGACATCCCCCGGGCCTCAGTCTCAGATAATACTCACCTTCCTCACTTTGGTAAACACATCACTTGCAATAATATTTTTGTCATAATTAATTATTTTATTTATTGATATTTATAATTAATGTATGCCCAGTGTGTATAAGTTCCACTGGAAATGTTTTTTTCTCTCCCACCACCTCCGTTCTTTTTTTAACGGTCAAATACCACCACTCGGTGTTGACCATGGGTTCCTGTGTGATCTCCATCAGATATTTCTATTTTCATATATAAGGACATTGCCTAATGTATTGTGTTTTTGTGTTTATGTAGTGTTTTTTGTTGCTGCAGTCCTCCTCATTTCAACGGTAGTGAGTGTTGAGCTTATCTTATCTTCTCTTTCCATATTAATGGCATATCATGGCTTTTCTTCCTGTTATTTTGTTGCTGAAAATATTGTTGTTATTTAATATGGTTGCAAATCATACAACAATCATCAGCAAAAATTTTATCAAAAATATTTTTGAGTTATGGAAGGTTTTGTTACTTATAATACTTTATTAACAGTTGGTGGATAAAAATATATCTTCTCTTAGCGTAACGTCTTTAGTTTGTTGTGAATTCAAATTGAAGATTTTTTAAAATTCTTACCCTGAAATTTCTGTTGTGGAATAGTAATCTGTCTTAACCTCCTAGAAATTGTGGTTTCAGAGAACTGACTTCTTTGTGTTTGCATAAAATAATAAGTACATCATTGTTTAGAGACAAATATCATTGAGGCTAAGATTTCTTCTTGAAAGAAGCAATGTGCCAGATAAATGTATTTTTCACCTAGTTTTTTGCTTTACAATATCTGTGATGTGGCTTCCTACCAGCTATGTTTTCTTGCCAAATTCTGATGTTAACTTTTCTAAATTAAGGATAATCATTTGGAAAATTTCAAAAGTGGATGGCACTCATTTTTGGACATTTTAGTAGTTTTTTTATTGAATTTTTGTAGATCATATGCAATAGACCATGCATGTTATTGCTAAAAAGTGGAGATTATCAGAAATTTTTTGAAGCTTCACATCTTCTTAACTGATTTTCTTGTAGCATGGGAAACGTTCAGGTCAATATTATTATTTACTTTATGAAAATTAACATGTACTTTTGAAGTAGTTTGATACCTAAAATTCTTTATTGTTACATGACATTAATAAAAATTACATGCTAAATGGTGAAATATGTTATCAGTATGCCTTGGATATTGTAAGATATGTCTCTACATGTCATCTGCTGTTACCTGCTTTAATTTATTCTGTTTTCTTTCCTGTATATTTTTAACATAGTGAGAGCGCTAGTGTTTATTGAAGGAAACAAATTATGAATTAGGAAAATTGAAATTTAGGTTGCTTCTTTAATTTCTTTTTCATGAATTAACAATTATGATTTACTTTTTTATTATTTCTTTAGGAGGGTTCTCATGTTCAGTTATTTGACATACAAGTCAAGAGTTTTCCCATGCCACTGTCACAGAAAAAAAACTGTTTTGTTTTCAAGCTTGATGGAAGGTACCTGAAGTTTAATCCAGTTCCTAAAGACAGAAAGGAAAGAAGTACTGGGCAAGTATGAAAATTTTGCACTTTATTTGACTATCCCTGGTATGAATTAATTGTAGTATTTCAATGGAATTTTAAGTTTATTTGCTTAATTATCATTCTTATGCTTTTTGCATCTAAAAGAGAACTGATATCCTTTTATTCATCATAATTGTTTATCTTCATCTTCTTTAGGTTATCTCAGCAAACAACAAGCAGAGAAATTAATTCTAAAGATGATTCTACAGATGGAATACTCTCATCTGCTCATAATATGTCTTCATATAGTCACAGAAGAAAAAGTAATGTGCAAATTGAAGACTCAAGCAGTAATGACTCTTTTGAACAATTAGACAAGGAACCTTGTAAAAGAACTTCTTCACACACACATAGGTCATATGTTTTTAACCAAATGCAGGAAACAACAGAGAACACTACAGATTCTGATGAAAGAGGGAACCATTTGGTTGCTAATCACATTGTCGTCCATAATCACAGAGAGGACATCAATGAGGAAAACATCCACCATCACAGTGATAACATTTCTGAACAACTAGAGGAGGAACAAAACAGTGTAAATCATGCTCAGAACAAGCAGAGGTGTGTGAACTTACCACCTGAAAAAAATATCAGGAATATTACTAACAGAAGGATAGAACAACCATCAGATAACATTAATATTTTCAGACAAAATAGAAATGAACCATGCAGAGGATGTGTTAAGAATGTTGATTCTGTTAACATTTGCCAGGGAAATAAAATATCCAGGACATTAGGAAACCAAATTAAAAACTCAACAGTTAGTAGTGATGAAAGTGTATCAGTTCAAAAATGTGATATTCTCTTAAATTCAGTGGCTGATCATAGGAATAGTGATATATTCAAGGAAAGACTTGCAAGGGAGTTTGAAACTGGTCAGAATACTGAAGGTTTAACATCAGTTAGGAAAGATGGTTTATATTCCAGAAGTTGTAGACAGAAGAATTCAAGTGTACAAGCTAGTGCTTCCAACATCACTGTCAGTGGACAATGTACATTAAGACATACAGCTGTTCAAGGCAAGAAAAGAGAGACCAGAGCAAGAAAGGACTGGCCACAAGTTACATTACCTGATGCATTGAAAATGTCAAATTTGCCAGCAGGTAATATTGTCATTTTTCTTATTAATTTATATTTAGAAAATTATGCATTTGTCACATTTTTTAAAATTCTGTGAAATCTTTATGCTACATGTTATAATTTTTCTGTCATGTATTAAGAATATTTACAATCGATTTGTGTACATAAACTGTTGGTGGCCCATATACTGGCAGCATAACTGACAGTCTTTTTGATGAAAGTAGCAGACCCATTATAAGTACATTTAATTAGTGGGCGAGTGACCCGGCAGGCTTTTAACACCATGGTACATGTGAGTAACCAGTGACAGAATGGTTTCTATGAGATGAAAATTGGACTAAGCATATGAACAATATATGTGTACATTTATAATACATTAATAAGTACAATATTAATTGATGTTTGTTAATTAAAGAAGACATGATACTCAGTATAAAGAACATGCGATATGTGGTGAAGAACCTTCACAGAGTTTAAAAAGGTAGCAACAAGACATAAAAGAAGATAGTGAAGAGTTTTCTTCAAAGATGAACAAAAACAGTGTTAAGAGTGCAAGATACCACTACAGACCAAGAGGAAGACCACTAGACCAATGAGACAAAGACATTCACAGAGTAGTTGGAATTAACTGGTAGAAGAATGCCCAAGAACGTGCGACCTGGAAAAGACTGTTCAAGTTCCACCTCATGGCTTTAAAGAGGCCACATCAGTAAATAATAAAACTGGCTCATGATAGATACAAACCAAGGAAGGATAGGGAAATACATATATGTATAATGGACAAGTTGTAGGTAAAAGGGAATCGAGATGTTATTTTGCTTCTGAAGACTAATATATAAGCAAGAAAATAAAAAAAAGTTGTGCTGTAAAGCCAACTTCACTGTTAATTCTGTGTGAGAAAATGCATGAAATTTCTGTAAAGGTGCTGTGGAGGATAGTAGTCAGTGAAGAGTGAAGAGCTCTCTTTAGCCAATTCAGGTGAACTGAATTTAACAATAAGCTTAATTAAAAATGGGAGAAAGGACTAAGTAAAAGGTAAAGTGGTCTTTTATTATTTATTACTGTTATTTGGATATTACCAGAAGAGTATCTCTTCAAATGGCTCATGTTAAAAGGACAGTTGAGTAAAGTTAAACATGTTTAAAAACCTCATCCAAACCTCTCACTCACCTCTAACAAGCAGTCTTAAGAGACCACATTGAACTGACAAATTTACTGTTAACGGAATGGGAAGGAATTCGGCCATGGTCTTTTGAAGGGAGCATCCCAGCCTGGAGTGAAGTGATTTGGGGAAACCATGGAAAACCCAAATCTGGATGCCTGGACAGTGATTCGAACCGGCATCCTCCCGAATGTGAGGCTAGAGCGTTAACTACTCACCCTCCACACTCAGTGGAATAGAATAAGGACTGAAATGATTAGACAGCTAGTCGAAATGGAACTCCTACAGGAAATGACAGTGAATGCGTCACTAAGATGGCATGTGCTTGTTAAGAGAATGGAGGAGTAGAGAGTCCTGAGGAAAATCCATAAACACAGAGGAAAACTGATCGATGGATGACAGAGAGGAGTGTGTATGTAAGAATGTAGAGGACTGGTTCAAGGTGGTGACAAAGACATGGTAGGAAGAAAGTAGACCTAGCCAGTAGTTTGCAACTGTTGTCGATGATGATTTCAGACATGAAGTTTGTTAAAACCTTAATTCAAAGTTTGCATAATGTTTTTGTAAAGAAATGCACAAAGTGGAAATGAGCAAGGGAAACTGAAAGCCAGTAGAGGATGTGCCTGATCTGTCTTTAAGGTGCTTCAGATTATTGTTATTTGCAAATGATCAAGAGATGCTGGAAGAAAGAATGGAAAATGTTTAACAATGAGGGGAATATTAATTTAATAACGAGTAATCTTGGAACTCAGTGGACAAGTAGCTTGCCTACTAAATTCAAAGTCCTGGGTTTGAATCTCTCTGAGGCCAGGTTTTTTATGGTTTATGCCATGTTCATATGTCAGGCATTCAGTGGTTTGGATTCCACATTAAGCCATAAGCCATAGGTCAAAGAGAAAATGAACTGGTCATTTTACCTCTGACACATTGGCTTAGTACGCCTCCTTCAGACTGGGAACTGAGTTTATATTTAATTTAATAATGGTAATATAATGATGCTATTGCTATAAATACATTTATATACTCACTAATATTACTATATCATGGTTGTACCAACATACAAAGATTTTTAATCTGTATGAAGATAATTCTTATAAATCTCCTGGCTTATTTGCCTCTAATCAAGAAAAAGAGGTCGTGACTGAAATATTACATTTTTGATAAACAATCTTTATATGGTATTACTGATAGGAGGCCAGGCCCCAAACAATTTACCAGGGAAATGGAAGGTGCCGGATGGGAACGCGTTTCTCACTTGACAATCATTCAATAATAACAATTCATTTATTAAGAAACAATTCAACAATATCAGAAAATGTAATGCAATGTAAGTGAGACTAATGTCACTTATTTTCAAACCAATCACAATGCGGGATGTAGTCCCTTAACATTTTCACAACACTTCACAACAGATAAATTTCTAAGCATAACCTTACAATTACTATGCACACAAAATAAGTAAATATTTCTGCAAATCCCTGAGGGATAAGACATAACACGGTCCGCACTTGGGCCTGGGTAGGAAGTCCGGGTGGAAGTAAATAACTCCACCTGCGGGTCCGCACCGCCGGGTAGGCCGCGCCCAGTAAACACACTGTCGTCCAAATGCCCCCACGGCGAGCTCACCGAGTGCGCTTGGAGAGTCCGGGATGATCAGCGCCTTGATCACGCTCACAAATGAAACAAATACACCAAAACCATATCATGCATACAATTATTAAGAAAAATTAGAATGTGGTTAAGCGCACACAATTATTAGTTAAGGCGATAGTGGCGCAACAGCTTAAGAAACACCAGCACATACTATCCATAATTCACCGATTTGTAACGGTTTGCGCCATCATCAGCCACCCTTCACATGTAACATTACACGGTAATTCCATGCAATTCGAATCAAGCACAATTCAACCACATATGTGCCAGTCCCTAACTGGACCTGGAACCATAGAACATGAGCCTTACAATCAGATAGCTGGAGGTAGACTTAGTGCACAGTTGTGGATCACTGGGTAACGGGCGCCATCCAACTAACTGTCCACAACACCGACAACTGGCCCAAGGAGGAGTGACCATGAACACAGAACCAGAAGCAATAGTGATCGCTCTCACAGCCAAGCTGCCAGGAAGTTTCAATCAGGGGAGCCCGTTGTAACCTTAGAGCTGCAGACAAGTTCTGAGACAACTAGAAGGATAACAGAAACGTGAGCACAAGGCCCCCATACACCGAACCACGGAGAACAAGACCTCCGCGACGCCCCCCCACTCGCTGCCTCGAGAGCCACCGAGCCGCCCCTTTTATCTGTGCCAGGGCAACGATATAAACACCAACGCAGCGGGAATCGACTCAGGTCCCGACAAAAGCAAAGAGAACACGGCGGCGGGCCGCAAATATATTGAACCGTGAGAAGGACGGTTCAATCTCTCCGCCACAAACCAAAGACCACCTTTCCCCGCTGGAGAAGGCTACAACTTGAGCTCGTTTACATGAACGCGCAGTTTTCTGCGCGTTTTCGGATCATGAATAATAAAGTTGACCGGGCTCAAAATCTTTATTATCTTATAAGGCCCTAAGTAATACGGAATTATCTTGCCTTTTCCTTGATGGCTCCCTTGCTGACGCCCCAGAGTATTACGAAGGAAAACGATGTCACCTACCCTGCCCGTGAAGGGTTTCCTGTTCTTATTATAGCGGCGCTGCTGCCGTTTATGCGCCATCTGTATGTTAGCCCGAGCACGCTCCCAATTATCTCTTAATGTCTCAGGGGTAAACTTAGCAGGGATGAGATCGTTAATGTCCCACAGGTTGGACAAGGGCGTATTAATTGGGTAAGCGAATAACAAAGCCGCCGGTGTAGCATCAGTAGCTTCATGCTTCGCAGTGTTAAAGACTAAGCTTAACCAGGGGAGTGTTTGATCCCATTTGGTAGGCGACTTAGTGTGATACACGACCAATGCAGCTTTAAGATTTCTGTTAACTCTTTCGGCAAATGATGCCTGAGGATAGTACGGGGTAGTGGTTATATGTTTAACAGCGTGGTCAGAACAGAAATTCTTAAATTGCGATGACACAAAGGCAGGAGCATTATCCGTGACAATGGCACGGGGAGGGCCCAAAGACAGAAAATATACTGACCAGCTGGTGAATGGTAGTGTGAGTCGTCACAGCCCGTGTGGGAAGGAGCCAGACAAATCGCGTAAATGTGTCGACTGCTACAAAAACGTAGCGATTGCCTTGCTTAGTACGAGGAAGGGGGCCGACGTAATCGACATATATCTTATCAAAGGGGGCTTGTTCCCTATCAGATTGGAGCATGCCAAACTCAGGCCCTGATCGCGGCTTGCCTCTTTTACAATCTTCACAACGCTGAATAAGCTGTTGAATGTCGCGACGAAGGGTCGGCCAAGTTAACTTTGGTTAATCTTGGCCAGTGTCTTCTTAAGGCCTAAGTGGCCACCCAAGGGTGAATCATGGTAATAGGCAAAGACGGGAGCAACAAGAGCTGCAGGCAAACAAATATGCCAGTTATCACTACCACTCGATTGCTGACACAAGACAACCTTTCTGTAAGAAAAAACGTGCCACCGGAGTACCATTAAGAATCCTCTGCCTAATGGGACCCCAAAAGGGATCCTAAACTTGCCCTTGCTTAAGGATGGTAAATAATTGCGGGTAGTCCGATAGAATAGCATTAGCCTGTACCGGTTCCTGGGCCATGGTTTCTAACTCAGTGTCATCCTCAAAGATGCGACTCAACGCATCGGCGACTTGATTTTCCGTGCCACGGATATGACGGACATCGAAACGGAAGGATGAAATACGAAGCGCCCACCGGGCTATCTTACCAGATTTACGGGGCTTCGCTAATACCCAAGAGAGAGCCTGGTTATCGGTCTCTAACAAGAAGTGTTTATGCTCCAAGTAAAAGCGAAATTTCTCTAGGGCGAATAAAACAGCTAAAGCTTCGCACTCATAAGTAGAGTAACGAGTTTCGGTATCAGTTAACTTTCTTGAAGCAAAGGCAATGGGCTTTCTACCATTGTCCTCAACCTGTAAGAGGACCGCTGCTAGACCAGAATGTGAGGCGTCCGTCTGGACGACAAATTGCTTAGCAAAATCAGGAATCGCCAAAACCGGTGGGTTGGCTATAGCATATTTAATATTTTCAAAGGCTTGCTGCTGGTCATGCGTCCAGGTGAATGGTCTGCCCTTTTTAGGCAGATCGTTGAGGGGACCTGCCAGCTGAGCAAAGTTAGGAACAAATCGCTGAAAATAATTGGCAGCACCTATAAATCTCGCTACTTGTTTCCTACTTTTGGGAATGGGAAAATTTCTCAATACTTTGGTCCTATCCTGGTCAATATGGATGCCCTGAGGAGACACCAAATGACCTAAGAATGATATCTGATTACGAGCAATATGAATTTTACTTGGTTTGACAGTCAAGCCAGCTTGCCGCAGTCTGGTCAATACTTCTTGAAGATGGGAAAGATGTTCGTCGAAGGTAGAACTATAAATAACCACATCGTCTAAATAATTATAGACACAACGGAACTTAAGATCAGATAAGACATTATCCAACAAACGAGATAAAACCGCTGCCCCAGTGGCCAGGCCAAAGGGTACCCTGTTAAATTCATGCAGGTTCCAATCTGTATTAAAGGCTGTTAAGGGTTTAGATTGTTCGGCTAGGGGTATCTGAAAATAGGCTTGATTTAAATCCAACACGGTAAACCAAGAAGCCTGAGCAAACCAGGTGAAACAGTTGTGGAGGTCAGGAAGGGGTACGGATTCCAAAACGACCTTACTATTTAAGCGTCGGTAATCTACTACCAAACGATTATCCTTACCTTGATCTTTAGGCACCAAAAAGGCAGGAGAGGCATACGGTGATATGGAAGGCCGTATAATGCCCTGATCCAGCATAGATTGTACCTTCTGCCTTAAGATGTTCATCTTAGGCGGTGAGAGTCTATAGGGGCCCTGACGCACAGGTTTATCATCAGTAAGGGTGATACTACGTATATTTGATTAGGTGGGTTTCACCCAACCTGTCTGAAAGAACATCCGGAAATTGGTTCAAAATTTTACGAATTCGCTCCGTCCTCTTATGATCCAAATGGTCTAATTGCAACATATCCTCTCCCTGACGTACGGTGTTAATTAAGGTGGACATTCTACAAGAACAGAACGCTATAACTTGCTGAGGAGAAAACTTAAAGAAGAAGGAATTTGAAGAACAATCCAATACCAGACCAGTGCGTGTAATGAGATCACATCCAAGGACTAAGGGAGTACTTAAATCTTTGGCCAAATAAAGATCCACTGGCCATGAGAATTTAGCAATAGAGACACTACCACGTACAACGGCTACGAGGGGTAACATACGACCATCGGCAACCCGACATCTCTCGCTAACCGAACGTGGAGCTGAACATTTAAGGAGGTGAGAATATTCCAAATACCAATTATAATTAATTAAGGAATAAGTGCTGCCAGAGTCAAGTAAAGCACACACTGGTTCCTGGCCTATGGTGGCACAAACGAAGGGTAAACTAGAAGATCTATTTATATTACCATGAATTGAGGTATAACAGGATTTAGTTCGATGGTTTGTGGAGGTGGGGGGGGGGGGGTGCCTGGCGTCATAGTTTCCCACGTGGCCTTCTCGCAAGGGAACAATTACGCACCAAATGGGAAGGTGCACCACAACGGTAACATCTTCGCGGATTAGAAACTAAGGACTCACTGTGAGAGTTTTGAACTTGCAAATTGTCAGAATATTTAATTCGTTGGCTATCGGCAAACGTAACTGCTTCGGCCGAATTAAGTAACTCTTGGAGTTTAAGGAAGGATGCAGGTTGTTTTGAAAAAATCATACGTGATCTATCTTTCGGGCGCATACCCTGAAGGATCGCCGTGATGATTTCTGATTCAGCCAATGACATGTTAAGGGCCGATGCGGCTGTACGCACGCGTAGTATATATTGCGATAGGGGTTCCTGATGTCCTTGAACTTTCCAAAAATACTGTCGTTCTAGCTCAAGCCTCATACAGAGAGACAATTTAGACGCAATTATGTCATGTTTCAAATCTTGAATGGTGCCCCCCCGTTTGCAAGGTATGAGCCAGCATCTCAGTCAAAGTCGACCTAGTAAGGGGATATAACAAAGATAGCAACACAGGATGTGAAATTCCCAAAGATTCAGCATGCACGTGAAACTGTTCTAGTAACCACAAAACCTGCTGAATTTGCTGTAAATTATTGATTTGTAACTCAGAAATATTGTTAAATAAGCACATAATTGGATTTGGCAACTTAGCGAACGCACTATTTGTACTGAGTGAGGCCGGTTGCTCCGTTAACTGGCTGTCTCTTTGCAACTGGTTTAATTGAATGTTAGCATTACTATCTAGCCCCAATTCACAAACGCGATTTTGTAATGCTGACACTAATGTCAACAAGTCGTGCCTCAGGCGTTGCTGCTCATCATTCAATTTTACTGCTTGCACATCGAACAACTTATTACAAAGGTGAACTAACTGAGCTTGTACTCTCACAACCTGATTAGCAGTAAATGACGAAGTTTCCGTCAATTCAAGATTACTACGAAGCGCATGGAGGTCGTCCGAAACATTGGATAAAAATTGTCCTAACTCACGAAAGGCTTCAGGAGCGAGCGAGAGTGGCGCCGCGAGGGCCTCGCGAAGTCTTGCTGCTATCTGGGGCACAGTGCCCTCCTCCAGAACATTACGTATGCGGCACTCATAAGCCAGTTGTTCTTTGCGAAGATAGCGAATCCCTGGGCAGTGTCTGCAGCTCATCTTCGTAATACCTGAACTACACAAATGAATTAGTAACAATGCAATAAGAATAGTAACATTGACAGAAAAGGAAAAGAAAAAAAAGGGAAAAAAATATTATTACAGTTAATACTATGCGAGAAATGCGTACCCAGAGGGGGGGGATTGTGGCTCTGCTACCAGTGATATGGTATTACTGATAGGAGGCCAGGCCCAAACAATTTACCAGGGAAATGGAAGGTGCCGGATGGGAACGCGTTTCTCACTTGACAATAATTCAATAATAACAATTCATTTATTAAGAAACAATTCAACAATATCAGAAAATGTAATGCAATGTAAGTGAGACTAATGTCACTTATTTTCAAACCAATCACAATGCGGGATGTAGTCCCTTAACATTTTCACAACACTTCACAACAGATAAATTTCTAAGCATAACCTTACAATTACTATGCACACAAAATAAGTAAATATTTCTGCAAATCCCTGAGGGATAAGACATAACACGGTCTGCACTTGGGCCTGGGTAGGAAGTTCCGGGTGGAAGTAAATAACTCCACCTGCGGGTCCGCACCACCGGGTAGGCCACGCCCAGTAAACACACTGTCGTCCAAATGCCCCCACGGCGAGCTCACCGAGTGCGCTTGGAGAGTCCGGGAGATCAGCGCCTTGATCACGCTCACAAATGAAACAAATACACCAAAACCATATTAACCATCATGCATACAATTATTAAGAATAAATTAGAATGTGGTTAAGCGCACACAATTATTAGTTAAGGCGATAGTGGCGCAACAGCTTAAGAAACACCAGCACATACTATCCATAATTCACCGATTTGTAACGGTTTGCGCCATCATCAGCCACCCTTCACATGTAACATTACACGGTAATTCCATGCAATTCGAATCAAGCACAATTCAACCACATATGTGCCAGTCCCTAACTGGACCAGGAACCATAGAACATGAGCCTTACAATCAGATAGCTGGAGGTAGACTTAGTGCACAGTTGTGGATCACTGGGTAACGGGCGCCATCCAACTAACTGTCCACAACACCGACAACCGGCCCAAGGAGGAGCGACCATGAACACAGAACCAGAAGCAATAGCGATCGCACTCACAGCCAAGCTGCCAGGAAGTTTCAATCGGGAGCCCGTTGTAACCTTAGAGCTGCAGACAAGTTCCGAGACAACTAGAAGGATAACAGAAACGCGAGCAGAAGGCCCCCATACACCGAACCGCGAAGCACAAGACCTCCGCGACGCCACACCACTCGCTGCCTCGAGAGCCACCGAGCTGCCCCTTTTATCTGTGCCAGGGCAACGATATAAACACCAACGCAGCGGGAATCGACTCAGGTCCCGACAAAAGCAAAGAGAACACGGCGGCGGGCCACAAATATATCGAACCGTGAGAAGGACGGTTCAAATCTTTACACCAGATTGAAGAGATATTACATTTTAACTTTACTTTCAGTAAAATATAATTGTTTTCATTCAGAGCTCGACTTGTTGAAATTTGAGCATGCTCTGCCAATGTACTGAAGACTGGTGGTTTCCCTGTTCACTAGAGTAGGGTTTCTCAAAGTGAGGTACGTGAACCCAAAGGGGTTCGGCAGTTGATTGTAGAGGGTTAGTGACAGGATATGTTACGACATACTAGCTATCTCAAATTTGTAACACACACAATCCTAAATATCGCTCATTGTCACCAGTAGTGGAGCTAAAAAACAGGTCGCAATTTTTTAAGGTTTTTTCTATTGCCTGGGAAATTTGATAGAAGTATGTCAAGCTATATGTTTGAGAAACCCTGCACAAGAGGGACTGATTCATCAAGAATAAATGCCATTAATACTATCAGTGTTTGGGCAGCTATTGTCCATGCTTCTGTTACTTTATTGTTAGTGCTCTGAGTTTCAGTCCTAATCAACACTTTGTTAAGTAAACACAATAAACAAACTTATGTGGGTGAAGCTTTGAAGTACATGCTGCAGAGTTAGGTAGGATTGAGAAAGACCAAATATTGCAGGCTGACATCAGATGTTGGTGACATGTTGTCAAGCCGGTTAACTTCTCTAGAGTTCAGATGGGGTTCTGGTTTGTGCTTAAAATCCTGAAGGCTCTGGGAAACAACTGTATGCCCTAAATTTTCTGTGTAAATGTTTTTTTTTCTATAGCCATTCCTGCTTATGGACAGCTGCTTGTTGCTGTTGATGATTGTGGCAGTGGAGACAGGTGGTGTGTGTAAGGTTTGTTTCTGGTAGAAGTGGCAGGTTCAATAATGGAGACGATTTCCCAGATGGGGGATTAAAATAGTCACTAGTGGCTGAGTATAAAGTACAAACTTTACAGTATGGTTTGTTGCAGGGTGAAGATCATGGCATCTTTGTTGGAGTTAGGAGGTGGGTTAGAGATCAAATTATTCTGGGAATTTAGTGGACTTTTAAAGACTGCGTGTGGGGAAGTCAGAATTATTTCAGAGAGATGTAGCTGCATTGTGAGGAGGAAACTTTAAAAAATCACGTCTCTAATATAGGATATTCAATGAGAAGTATGATGCTTCAGTTGGTTTTTAACAGTGCCTGGCAAGATTAGTGCAAAAAATAGTTTGATGCTAGGGAGATTTGTTTTTGGATCAGCTTGTTAGCTATTGCTATTACTGTTTTCAAACCATGTAGCCATACAACACCATATTTCTCTTTACTAACTTTTCCAACAACTAACCAAACATTGGTTTAGGAGCATCAGAAGATTGATATTTATGTACAAGAATGTTTTTAGATTATTCAGTCTGCTGAAGGTGACATGGGGTGTGGTGGGAAGGATAGTGGGAAGAATGTGGTTCATTTCAGAAAAGGATCTGAGAAAGTCAGAGCCCAAACAATGAATTTGGTTCAGCGATTCCAGGCCAGGGAAAAACTGGATGAGAAAAACAGGTTTCTGGTTGGTTTTGGGTTGTTTGTTTTGGTGTGGTTTATGAGTGCCCGGGTCAGGTTGTTGGAGTGTGGATCCTTCCCTTGTAAGAGACCACGTTGCAAAACTTGCAGTATGCATCCACCTACCACTACCTATTGCAACCCTACTACAGGCGAAATCTACCCCCTAATAGGTCATGCCACTTGTACGACCACCCATCTCATCTACCAGCTCACCTGCCTCCACTATGAAAGTTCCTACTTTGGCCTTACCTCAAACTCATTATCCATCAGAATGAATTGCCACAGACAATCAGTTTACTCCCAAAACCTGGACCTCCCTGTTGCTCACCATGCCAGCACTCACAACACCTGTGACCTTAATAACTGCTTCACAGTCAGAGTACTTCCAGACACTACCTCCAAATCTGAACTCCGCAGGTGGGAACTGGCATATCAACACATCCTGCAGACTAGACATCACTCAGGTCTTAATTTCTTTTAATATCTTCCATCCTCACCCTGTACACCCATCACTGGCCAGCACAATAGATTCATATATGTTTATAGACCTTATTTCAAAAGTTTTCAACTTTTTTATATATATTTTTATTACTATTACTTTTTCAATGATTTTTGTTATTATTTCACATTTTAATCTTTCTTGTGATTTATATCTGCAGTTATATTATCATTGCTCCCCCCCCCCCTCCCACCACCTCTGATGGTCAATTTCATTCTGTGAGTGGCTGCGTCGAACACAAGGCTTGCACTCAGCCATTTACTCCTGTTAATTTGATAAAGGGTTCTAACCTAAAATATTGTATTTTTTGTGTTGCTGCTGCCCTCGTCCCTTCAACTTTGATGAGTATTGGGTGTATTATCTGTCCTTTCCATACAAATATTGTCTTGCGGCAGTTCTTTCCTTTGATTGTTACCTATAAAGTGAATATTTTTATTGTCTATCTTTGTTTGAATTCACATTGCCTTAAGTTATTTTTATAGTATTTGTAGTAATCAGTAGAAGGGAAAAAATTACCAACACCACAAGCTAGCACTCAATTTCAGGCATAAGGGTGTGGGAAAATTCTATTTCATAGAGAAGGAGGTATAGGTTCATAATAAATTACCAAGAGACATGATTAATAATGTACCAATGTTGAAAGACTTCAAAGTTGAAATTTGTAAAGGGCAAAAGTAGGGGGGTACAGGAATGGAGAAAAATTGGTGTATAAGGAAATTGCCACCTGAGCTTTAGCTTCATCACAGTTAATAAATAAAATTAAATCAAATTATGACTTGCAGTTTAGTTATTTGTGCTAATGATATCACTGTTTCTTTTTAAAGTGTTTGTTTAGCAGCTGTGAGTTTCTTCGTGTTCTGTACTCAATATTAGTTCATGTTTTTATTAATTACTTTTGCACTCTGATCATATCAGTTTGCATGTTATGGTATCCATAGAGTTTATATTTTTCAACCACTTATCCAGAATTTTTCTAAATTAGTAGATTTTTTCAATCAGTTGGTTGCTAAACACAATTAGCATGTTTTTTTTTTTCCAGTTAATGAATTTATTAGATCTTCAAGACTAGCATCAGTCAGGATGTTAAAGCAACTGTCTGCACTGTATAGAATACGTGCTTGGGTAAAAGATTTATTTCCTCCTGTATCAGGTAAGGAGCTTTCTATCTCTCCCTTTAATTTATTGTTTTGTCAAATCAACTCAAATTTAAAAATTTTATTGTATCCACTAGCTGGTGTCCACAACATCATTTGTGTTTGTAAAGAATTTTGGTTGATAGCTACCGACATGCAACTTCCTTGGTGCATGATGGGAGAGTCAAGGCTAATATCACACACAGATGCAAGTGATCTGCACAGAGTGTTTATGGCTGCAAAGTTAAATATAGGGACACACTTGTCTTCGGTTCTTTGGTTGAAATATGAAAATGCCCTCGGTCATCTACTTTCAGCCTTTATATTTCTCACATTCCCACAGCTACTGACATGCAACCACCATAGTTCATGATGGGAGACTTGAGGCTATTACCACACACAAATGCCAGTGGTCTGTGCTAGTTAGTTGTGGCTGGAAAGGAAAATATAGACACACACTGTAAGCACCTTAGAATTTTAGCAAATTCTAGCTCCTCACCTTTAGGCATAAGAGGGGGAAGCTAACTCTTCAGTAACAGATAGTTTTGTTGCTTGTATAGGTTAGGAGAGTGAGGCTTTATATAGCATGCAGATACTATGACCAAACAGACTAAATAAACCCTTTTTAGAAGCAGTAAAGGTATTCAAAAGTTAATTAAAGACCTAAATAAACTTCCTATAACAGTAAGAAAACATTATCTTGGTAAGAAATGGGTTAATTCACATAAATTCAATTTCCAAACAATAAACTTTGCTATAGGTTAATTCCACCATTTCTAAACCAATTTAAATGCAGTAAAGACTGCCAGTATTTAATAAAAGCCGTGTATAAACTTTGTATAACGGTAAACAAACTCTAAATCAACTGAAAATAAAATAATCATTAATAATTCAGTTTTGAAACAATGAGCTTCTACTATGTGAACATTTCGTCATTTCTAAACCAATTTAAGAGCAATAAAGTGGCTCAACATTTAAGAAAACAACTAAATTAACTTTCTATAATGATATAAAAACCTTTTACTAACCTGAAATGTGATAATCCGTAATAATTCAGCTCACCAAACAATAGATTTTTGATATTCGATATTTCACTATTTCTGCACACTTTCAGATGAAATAAAGTAATTTTAAAGGAATAATAATTCAATAAAAGAATAAATTCACTAAAATTCCGTAGTTTCTGGATGTGTAAATAACTTAAATCAATTTTTAAACACTTTGTTAGATGCACTTCACTTTTGGCATTTTTTATCACAGAATCCTAGAAAGCTTTCAGAATAAAAAGTAGATTTCTTGAAAGACCCAAAAATCTAATATCACATATATTAATTTCAGGACATTTCATGCAGTAGAACAGATTCTATAAAGATTTTAGAAATTATTTCATCATGTTGCCATGTGACAAGTTTAGGAATTTATTACAGCCAATCGAAGTTACAGAGGTAAGACAACTTTCTGAATACGTCATTTAATTCAGAGAATTTTCTGGTAATTTTACATTTTCGATAAAAGCAATAGAAGTAAAGTTATTAAATTAAAACACATATAGCATTTTTGTAAATCTTGTCAAAGCTGTAACTTCACTATCCGGGCATCAATCTTAATAAAACTTACACCACTAAACTCAGGAATTTTGGGAGAATACGCTGATAATAATAATATTTAAATAAATTGTGATCTAGCTGAAATGACGAAATAATGCAAGCTCAAAGAGAGTAGTAATTCCCTAAGCAGAAAGTAGTTCGCCTCATACGCGCAGGATAAAATAGATCTTTATAACTAAATGCTTAGAGTTACTCACTGCATATCCACCGTTTCTCTATTAAAAAAGTCTAAACACTGTCAACCTTTAATTACCGTATATCTGTTTGGTTACAGAGTTAGCTAAGGCCTAATTTTGCTAGGTGGTAGCAGAAAGCTGCGCTTAGGCTGTGACGTCATAGAACCTATATAATCTGGCGCGGACTGAATCCGCAATCTGTATTCTTTTGAGAGCTGAGCAGTATGTGCGGATAGTCTGTGTAAGAGTCGGGTCGGTTGGGAGGAGGACGGTTAAGGTGCAGCTACCGAGTCGGCCATCTTGGGATTTTTGTGTATGGCGCGCACACTCTTAACATGAACTAGTAATTTTACATCAGGGGTTCGGTCGGTTCTAATATCTCTCCACAACTTGCAAACTTTTGGAAAAGGGTGTTCGATTTGCCAATTCAACTATTAAGTGCTATTTTGAACTTTTGATTTTCTTTAAATAAATTTGAAATTTTCGGAAAGTGAACTGTTTTCATTTCATAGTTATCTGGCAACCTTTTCTCTATTTGTGGGTTAACAAATATTGTGGCGACCTCAAGCATTTAAGTTGAGTTATCCTGGCTACATGGTCAAATCTAAATTATTTCGTAAATTTTCCATCGAACTTTAAGTCAACATCAAGAGTAAGTTGAGGCACTAAGGCTATACTTCAGCCCCGGTGTCAGCCTAGGGTCTTACAACATGTCTTTCTTCGAAATATGAAGATGCCCTTCATTGATCAATTTTAACCACCATATCTCCACACCCCCATAGCTACCAACATGCAACCACCATAGGGTACATTGGGAGACTCGAGGTTACTACCACACACAAACTCCAGTGGATTGTGATAGGTAGTTTTGATACAGAATGAAGTATAAGGACACACATGTCTGTTACGATATCAGCTCGACCATCATATCTACCACACCCCCACAGCTACTGACATTCAATCACCACAGTGCACAATGGAAGACTCCAGGCTACCACCACACACAAACACCAGTAGTCTGCTCTTGGTAGGTCTGGCTGCAAGATGAAATATAGAGACACACATGTCTTTGGAAAAAATAGAAAATGCCTTCGGTCGACCACTTTCAACCACCATATCTCCAATACCTCCATAACTACCGACATCTAACCACCATAGTGCACAATTGAAGACTCGATGCCTATACAACATACAAACACCATTGGTTTCTGCTATGTAGTTGTGGAAGTAAAGTGAAATATTCGGACATACATGTTTTTGTTAGAAATAAGAAAATGTCCCTGATCAACTACTTTCAACCACCGTATCTCTCACACTCCCACAGCTATCGACAATTCAGCCAACATTGTGCACAGTCGGCGACTCCATGCTCCTACCACACACAAACACCAGTCCTCTGTGCTTTTTAGCTGTGGCAGCAAAGTGATATATACACACACTCATGTCTTTAGTCCAAATATGAAAATGTCCTTGATCAACCACTTTCAACAACCATATCCCCACACCCCACAGCTATCAACAATGTTGTGCATGATCGGTGACTCCATGCTACTGCCACACACAAACACCAGTGGCCTGCACTAGTTAGTTTTTGCTTGAAAGTGAAATATAGAGCCACACACTTCTTTGGTCAAAATATGAAAGTGCCCCCACCATGTTGATCACTTTCAACCACCATTCTTCCACACCCCCATAGCTACCGATTTGTAATTAACATAGTGCATGATAGAAGACTCGATGCTACAACAACACACAAACACCAGTGGTCTGCACAGCAAAAAGAAATGTAAGGACTCAGATATTTTTGGTCAAAATATGAAAATGTTCCAAATCAACCACTGCCATATCTCCCACACCCTAACAGCTACAGGCATTCAGCCAACATTGTGCATGATTAGAAATGCCATGCTAATACCCCACACAAACATCAGTGGTCTGCACTAGGTAATGGTTGCTACAGGGTGAAATATAGGATCACGTACATCTATTTTTATATATAAGATTAATAGCATTATTATAATATTATAAGAAGAAATTATACAAAGTCTATGTGAAAGATATATATATAATACTAGCAATTGTCCAGAGCATCATTTTCTTGATCTTACATATATGGATGAATTTAAAATGTGTTTAGTATGATTCGTAATTAGAGCCCTGTTTTTGAAGTGACACAAATTTTGCATATCAGGATCTGGTTAGCCCTATTCACATGAGCAGGAGCACAAAATATATTATGCAGCATACCAGGTGCATAAATATGAAACCAAAATTTTTTCATAAAAAATAAACCTTTATTGTGTAACAATGGTACAAAGTACCTTATTTGAAGTATTGCCCATTGTTAGATACACATTTTTCCCATCTCTATGTAAATTTATGAATGCCACACCAATTTTTTTTCTCTCTCTCTTTTGATGCAAACCAGTCATTGAACCATTTAAGTACATTTTCATAAGAAGTGAAGCGCTGCTCAGCGAGTGCGTGTCCCATCAATGTAAAGACAGAGTTAGCCTCATGCATCAGTATCTCCCAACTAAGCGTTTCAATCATTTCCTTGACCGGGTTTGCTGTATGTGACGGTAATTTGTCAAGAAGCAAAATCACTTTGTGTTGCCTTTTCTGGTATTCTGGTCATTTTTCCTGCAATGCTTAATTCAAATTGATCATTTGCTGTTGATAAAGTTCAGAATTAACAGTTTCACCAGGTTTTAAATAGCTCGTAATAGATCACACAATTTTGATCTCACCAAAGACAGAGCATTATCTTCCTTCCACAGTGATTTGGCCTTGACGTTGATGTTGATGGTTCAGCTGGAGTTGCCCATGATCTTTTACACTTATGGTTCTCGAAATATATCCACTTTTCATTACCTGTCACAATTCGATGGAGGAATGACTTTCTTTTATACCTGGCGAACAGCATTTCACAATTGGTTTTTCGTTTTTCTTGCTGCCTGTCAGTCAGTTCATGTGGAACCCATTATACCATCTTCTGGAACTTTCCCATCGCTTTTAAATGTGTGGAGACAGCTTCCCTTGTTACATTTAATTGGTCTGTGAGTTGTTCTTGTATTTGGGCATCATCTTCATCCAACAATGCTTGAAACACGCTGTCCTCAAACTTCTTTGCAAGTCTCCCGCTGTCATCGTTTCTCATGTCAAAATCACCATTTTTGAATTTTTTAAACCATTCAAAACACTGTGATTTACCGAGAGGACGCTCAGCGTGAGCTTCAACAAGCATTTGATGCCATTCTGCAGCAGCTTTCTTTAAATGGTAACAGAAAATCAATGATGTCCGCAAATTGTAGTTTGGAGGCTCAAGAGTCAAAATGTTGAACACTGTTGAAAACTACACTGTCGTATGAAACTTTTATTTTTGTGGGTTGAAAATGGCTATCAGATTTCAAAAAAAAGAAAATGGTGATAATGATGCAATCTGATGGTAACTGCATTGATAGTTAGAGCCATCTATTGACAAATTCCGGTTTCATATTTACACACCTGGTAAATGTGTTTTCCTAGGTCAGCATGTTAATCTAATCGGTTGGCATACGAATAGCATCTCAGTGTGTCAAAATGGATAAAAAAATTAGGAAAATTGAAATAAATAACTCTCGGATTTTCTGCCGGTTAATATATTTATTTGGATCTTTTAACGACGTTTCGGCAACTGCCATCGTTGCCTTCATCAGGTTAAATCTCACTTGCAAGGACAAGACACGACTGACTCGCGAGCCAGTCCTGGCTCCTATTTATAGCCTGTTGTGAAGGGAAGCTTCACACTGCTCTTTGATTGGTCGGCGGTGCACACGGCCATAGACGGGGTCAAACCGGTTTGGTTGCATCTCTGCATCTCGTGGCTGCATCCCGTAGCTCAGCAACTGGATGGCATTTAGTAGATCCATGGCAGTATCTTGAGTGGTCACCCATCCAAGTAAAAACCACGCATAACGTTGCCTTAACAGTTGGCATATGCGGTCACCCATCCAAGGGCTCTCCACACTCATCGTTGTAATGCCGCCGGTTAAGCAGGACTGGCTCGCGAGTCAGTCGTGTCTTGTCCTTGCAAGTGAGATTTAACCTGATGAAGGCAACGATGGCAGTTGCCGAAACGTCGTTAAAAGATCCAAATAAATATATTAACCGGCAGAAAACCCGAGAGTTATTTATTTCAACAATACGCCGGGAAAAACTAAAATGTCATATTAGAAAAATTGTTTGATGGGAGACGAATTTGGATATGTTGTAAACTAATTGAAGAGTACTTGAGAGCTTTGTTCTGCAGCAGAGTCACCTGTCATAGTGGCTGAAAATTTGACTATTAACTCAGAGAAAAGTAAGCAAATAACAAAATTAAAATAATACACTCATCACTTTATTTTTAAACAAAACACTGAAACCATATTAATAGCCTCATTTTGTTGTTTATATAAAAATTGTAGTAGCAGTCATCCCTATCTGGAAAGGTTTGTGAGAAGACTTCAGAAAGTATCTGAGTGAAAGGTGACTACATGTGGTCCAGGAGGGTGATGCTGTAGGGAGTCTGGTTTTCATCATACAGTATATTGTTAATCTGGTGGTATTTGGGAGTGATGACTGCAGATTCAGTGGTATGATTTCTGTGATTATTTTGGAAATCTTCACTTTTGTTTGAGTGGTGAGATTAGGCCTGAATTTTTTACCAGTAGCTGCCACAGTTTTAAAAAATAAGACATTTTCATTGTGTTTTCTTGAGGCACTGGCCTCCAATTCTTTGGGGAACCTTTTAGTCTTCCTTTTTTCTATTGCATTACTCTATAGAAACTCTCTTTCAGCACTTTTTGCCATTTTTTTTATTTATGTATAATTAAAAGCTTGAATTTTGTACAAAATATGAAGCACATCATGCGTGTGACACATTAGACTTCTCTCAAAGCAGTCAATAAAATGTGGTGAGCTTACCACATCAACGTGTAAGGTATTATGCTCTTCAGGAAAACAGTCCTTTTTGAAGCAGTGGGAAGGAGTAGTCAACTTACCTCTCTGAACGTAACTCATCATACACGGTGCAAAAAAATGTGTCATTAGGAAAAAGGGCTTAATGGAGGAAAAACTGGAATGTAGAAAAGTAAGTTTGAAATGAATTTGCATTAATGAAATATGTTTTCATCAGCTTTTTATGGTATGAAAAAATAATTTAGAATTTTGGCAAATTTTTGTAGAAAAAAATTTCAAGCAGGAAATGCTATAAAAAAAAGTAGCCATAAAAAATATTATTGCTCTGGGATTGATCCTGCAATCCTAAACTAATGAATATGGTGTGATACCTCAATATGTGTAGCTATTCTGCTGCAGTACTATAACTCTTTTGCTTTGGAAGTAATATTAACATTCTCAACCCTAGAGCTGGATAATTTGTTCATTATATCAATTTATTGTTAACAGCTACCCATTTTTTTGAAAACATTAACAACAACAAAAAAGCACAAATTGTGATATCAAGAAGAGATACGATTTTTTACATTACATAAATATAAACAATTGTATACACAAAAATACACCCTGCTGGTGTGAGGGACCTTGTAAGGAACTTGGACGATAGATGTCAGGAGCTGCCTAAGGGCTTCAAGCACATAATCACTCCAATACATGATCAAGCTGGGAGAGTAATGATGTTTTTGAAAGTTCTCTCAAGGTCTGTAACTCTCCCAAGCACTTCATTGGCCCACTTCATCCAACCATCAACCAAAAATTTCTTTACCTTCCAATCCCATCAGGTACCAGGCATATCTATGAACACACACATAGCACCCTCCTATGCCAACCTTTTCCTGGGAATGATAGAAGGATGTTTTCTTCAAAATTTTACTTTATAACTCACCATGTGGATCAGATCTAGAGGTAACATCTTTGTGGGATTTTGATGCATAGTGAAAACCACCTCCACTTATTGAACTCACTGCACAACATCCACTACCTAAACTTCACCTAGTCATTACTCTCATACCAACATCCCATTCCTGGACATAGACATCTCTGTGACTAATGGCCTCTTAAAATCCTCTGTTTACATCAAACCAACAAACCTACAACAATATATACACTTTGATAGTTGTCATCCATATCATACAGTATGCTCCCTCCCCTACAGCCTATCAGTTGGGAGGCAGATGTATCTGCTACGACCAAGAATCCTTTACCCTTTTTTCCAGCAACCTAACCTGAGCCATTATATACTGTTATGATCCTGCAGAATTGTTCCACAAACACATATCATAAGTCAAAATTTATCCACCATATCAACACACATAATCCAAAGCCAGTTCTCTTCTGACCTGGAATTGTTAAACAAGATTCTTCATCTTTGCTCTGACTTTCTCAGATCTTTTCCTGAAATTCCTCAAATTCTCTCCACTCTGCTTCACACAACACCCTGTGTCAAATTCAGCAGACCACCTAACTTAACAAATATACTATTGCACAAATACCAACCCTCTAATGTTCTTAAACCAACCAATGTCTCCTTCTCTTGTAACAGGCCCCATTGCAAAACATGCAATACACATCCCCCCAACATAGCTTGCTGTATCTCTATCACTGGAAAAACCTACTCCATCATAGGCAATGTCACATGTACCATGTCCCATCTCACACACCAGCTAACCTGTGTCCATTGCCAGAGATCTTACATTGGCCTCATCTCAAACGCATTATCTATCAGAATGAATAAACGCAGACAAACAGAATTGTTTTTTAAAACAAAACAACCTTATCTCCTTCAAAATACTTTCCATTACAACTAATACATTTGTCCTACCGATGCTTCCACTCTTCAAAACATTTCCTGTAGTCATCTTTACAAATGGCTGACAGCTCCTCCCTCATTTTTTCCTTGACCTCTTCAATGCTGTCAAATCAGTGTCCTTTCATGTCCCTTTTCATGCATGGAAACAAGAAAAAGTTGCACAGAACCACGTCAGGCATGGAAGGTGCGTGGGGCAGCAGAGCGATGCCATTTTTAGCCAAAAACTTCCAAACAGAGACAGCTATGTGTGCAGGTGCATTGTCGTGGTGGAAAAACCAGTCTTTTTTGACGAACACTGTTTCGTAACCTTCTTAAAACTTCCAAATAAAAGGTTTTATTTATGGTCTGATATGGGAAACAAACTCCGAATGAACCCTTGACATCAAAACAGCAAATGAGCATTATTTTGATGTTTGATTTGACTTGCGACATTTTTTTGGATAGAGTGAGAATGACGTCTTCCATTGGCTTGACAGTTTCTTTGTTTTGGGTCGTAACCATAGCACCATGACTCATCACCAGTAATGACCTTTGACAAAAAATCTGGATCAATTTCAAGCTGTTGTTCCAATGCACAAAATGTTTCAATTCAACGTTCTTTTTGATTGTCAATCAGAGCCCGAGGAACAAACTTGGCAGCAACCCTTTTCATTCCCAAATCTTCGGTCAAAATTCACTGATCCGAGCTCCAAGAAAACCCACTAATCTGTAACAGTTTATCAATTGTCTGTCGATGGTCTGAGAGCACAAGCTCTCAAATTTTTTCAACATTTTCAACAATTCGGACAGTTGATGGACGTCCAGAACAAGGTTTGTCATCAAACGACGTCGCCATTTTTAAACCGAGTTAATCACTCGTACACTTGATTTTTTCCCATAGCGACATCTTTGTAGCCTGTTTTCAACATTAAAACAGTTTCGGCAGCATTTTTACTGAGTAGAAAACAAAATTTCGCTGCTGCACGTTGTTCACTTAAACTTGCCATCATCAAAAACGAAATAATAACAAAACATATCTAGCAAAAACAATCACTGCAGATTAACAGAACACGCCATGTTATTAACACAGGTGGCACTGAATGGCAATGAGTTGCACTATTAACACCTAGTGACAGAAACATGGCAATGCTAATCTGGTTATTTTTGGATACCCCCTCATACTTCCAAAATCTAGACCATTCTGTTGCACTCTGTGCCAGTTCTCACAACTCTCGTGACCTCAATAACTGTTTTTTAGTTTGAGCCATTAAGTACTCCCTGATACTCTTCCTAATTCAAACTGTGCAGGTGGATATTGGCCTATCAACAGATACAACCCCCTTTCCCCTCCCCCATACTGCAATCTTGGATAATTCATGCCTTCTTCATCTGGTATACCAAGTTGCTAGTATAATTCATTTATTTATATATACTATTTTTTATTTGATAATTTTTTGTTATCTGCTATATAATTTCCTAAGATCACTCATTCACTCACCTCGATAGCTATTGGATGCAGAACGGTGTCACGTGTCAGCCTTCGCTCGCAAAACAGCGACCAGAAATACCATTAGAAGAAATTCGTGGTTATGTCCACAATTTAATAGCTAAGCAACTGCTACCAAATTAATTTCCGTAATACATTCATTAAGTTTGATTTTTGAAGCACTTCTTAGTTAAATGTATTGATAAATTTTGTGGCTAAAAAAATGCTTTTCAATAACATGTTGCTGATAAAAGCAACTTAAAAAAACTTTCAAAAAATTAAATTACTCATGGTCTCTGCTGTAACCACGAATGCCAATTGTCATTCTGGCTTAGGATAAATTTCAATTTAATTAAAACTTTCACTAATGTTGCTGCTGGACCAAAGTTTATGCATTATGGTTTACTTGCTTTTTAGGTATTTTACTGACCACTTTCATTAATGGTCTTTGTTCATGTTCGCTGTACATGAGTTATTAGGTTATTTAAAGTGGACGTTAGACCAAATATGTTACCAAATCAACTATTCTGGCAATTCATTTCTTCAGAGTTGCTTAACAGTTTAATAATATGGAATGTGTAATAAGTTCTCTGGCAGTTACAGATACTGTGACCAGTGATTACATTATTAGGGTTTGCCCAGTCCCAGTAAAAAACAATGTAATGGTTTCAAAGCAAATAGGAATTTTGTAAATTTTGCAGAGTGAACTTTAAGGGGCAAATACAAGTCAAGTTTGTATTTAAGCAATTATTCAATTGTGCTATCATGTCTGTTCGTGTTTAATACCTACCTCTATTAATGCTTATTATTTCTAAAAGCTCAAGAGATATTATTCACCCTGAAACACACCTCATGTTTATATTTGGTCAAGTCAACCTGTCATAATCTTTCTCCCTAAAAACTGGAACTATTCCTTACCCATGATGATAAGCAAAGAAACAGCCACAGGCTTATGCTAGTTATTAATAAATGTAAAAAAATCATTTATTTTACATATCCCCTTTTCTATCTTATTTTGAATAATTTATTTTTGGTGATTAATGTTTAGAATGATATTATTGTTGCTGTTCCATCATCAACTGAGAAAACCATCATACATGTGGTTGTGTTGATCATAGGCATTAATACATCTCAGACATATGTTTCCATTTTTTGAAAAAGACCATGGCCCATAATTTTGTGTTCTTTTTTATGGGGTATTTTTGTGTTGCTGCTGACCTCTTTCCTTCAACTTCGGTGAGTTGCAGGTATAGTTTATTTTTCCTTTCCACATGAATACATGAATATAAAAAAACTAACATGAAAATTATATCCAATAAATAATATAAAGTTAATAACCACCCATAGTTAGCAGTGGTTCAAGTTATGTTATGGGGGCAGGAGAATGGAGAGGATAGAGAGAAGGAAAAGTTAAAGCAATGTCTGGGTATTGTTTTAAGTTGAGACCAGGTAGTTGCATTTTGCCCAATTTGTACTGTTAGGCAAGCTCCCACCTTCTGATTTCAGAGAGGCTACTGCTGTTTTGGAGGATTCTAATTACATGGATGGTGAGGCAAGAATTAAAATTGTTAGGGTTATTGGAGGTGACAAGGACAGCTAGTGGATGGTTTGGATTCTGGGTGAATACTGTCTGTCAGTTGCCATTCATTCTTTTAGGTAGTGGCTTGGTGGTGAGACCTATGTAGGAATCAAGGCGGTGGTTGCAGTTTAACTGGTATATTACATGGGAGGTTTCACAAGGAGCATACCCTATGGTAGGAAAACTTTCCCCAGTTACAGGGCTGGTGGAGGTGGTGGAATCATGATGAATGTTACACATCTTGCAGCAGGATCTTTTACATGAAAAAGTGCCTCAGGTCTGTTTGGTAAGATGGGGATGGCTGAGATTGTGAGCTAAGAAGTTGTCTGAGATTGGGGGATGGTCTCCTGAAGCAACGTATATATATATATATATATACTAGCTGACCCGGCAATGCTTCACTATTGCTGGACTTGAGTAGGCACATAGATTAAAGAAAAAATATTTACATATAAATTTTATACTGCTGTTTCATTCATTTTCAGTTGGAAAGGGTGAGAGGGGATGCGCTTTGGAAAACATATGCAGGCAGTATTTTTCTGTTTGTTTCAAAGTGTTCAAATTCCCATTGAAATCTGATGAAATATGTGGTTTTGTCTAAATTATGGGGAGGAGGGATGGTTTTTTTTTTTTTGACAGGAACCTTCTCCGTCATCCCGTCGACAACTCAACAAAGCTTCACCGTAAACGGACGAACGGTTTGTGCCTGTTTTTCATTCTAAATTGGTATATGTACACAATACAGACATATTTAAATATACAAAACCAATAAAAGACAGTGATTTTATTTTTGTGTTTCAAATTTAATTTAAGAACGTTTATTGAAGTGTTTTAGCATATACAATATTTTTAGTCTTTCCATCTTTTGCAAGAACAAATAAATTTTCCGGCTGTCCCACTCGTGAGCATGCTACATATAATTGACCATGTGAGAAGCATGGGTTTTCCAGATTTAATCCGCAAAGCGATTGACCTTGTGAATATTTGGAAACCATACGTAATGGGGTTGGAAAGGGGGGAGAGGGGATGAATATTCTGAAACCATATGTTGGCAGTATTTTTCTGTTTGTTTTAAAGTATAAGTGTACAAATTCTTATCTAAATCGGATAAAAAATGTGGTTTGCCTAAATTATGGGGTAAAAACGGAATAAGGGTGGAAAGGGGGAGAGGGGATGAATATTCAGAAAACCATATGATGGCAGTATTTTTCTGTTTGTTTTAAAGTATAAGTGTACAAATTCCTATATAAATCGGATAAAAAATGTGGTTTGTCTAAATTATGGGGTGAAAACGTAATGGGGATGGAAAGGGGGAGAGGGGATGATATTCGGAAACCATACGTAGGCAGTATTTTTCTGTTTGTTTTAAAGTATAAGTGCACAAAATTCTTATCTAAATTGGATAAAAAATGTGGTTTGCCTAAATTATGGGGTAAAAACGTAATGGGGGTTGGAAAGGGGGAGAGGGGATGAATATTCGGAAACCATACGTAGGCAGTATTTTTCTGTTTGTTTTAAAGTATAAGTGTACAAATTCCTATCTAAATCGGATAAAAAATGTGGTATTGCCTAAATTATGGGGTGAAAAATTATGGGTGTGGAAAGGGGGCGAGGGGATTAATATTTGGAAACTGTATGTAGGCAATATTTTTCATTTTGTTTTAAAGTATAAGTGTACAAATTCCTATCTAAATCGGATAAAAAAATGTGGTTTTGCTAAATTATGGGGTTTTATGGGAATAGGGGGTGACTTTTTGGAATTTTTTTTTCGCAGGAACCTTCGCAGACGCACACTCGAAACTCTCCAAAGTTTCATTGCAATCTGATAAATGGTATAGGAATGCATAGAAGCGAACAAACCCACAACCCTGTTTTAAGGGTTGGAAAAAGAAAAGGGCTGTTTAAAGGGTTTTTCTGGCAATTATTCGAATTTTTATCGCCGTAAAAAACCATCCTTGAGCTCCAACAAACATTTAAAAAAAAAATTGCCAAATTGGTCCAGGCATTGTTGAGTTATGCGCTTACCAACACATTTTGCGATCATTTTTATATATATAGATGTGGGATTTACAAAAAAGGATAGCGAAATGAACCACCACTTTCCTTAGATGATGGTTTAATGGTGTCAACACAAAAAAAAAGCAAGCACAGGAAAAACAATGAATATTTTGGGTTTTGGCCCTTTATCAATAGAAGAACGTTATGGAGGGAGGATGGTGTAGGAGACTGACTTACAGAATGACTGTTAGTCAGGAACAGGGGGGAGTAAATTCAAACAGAGGACAGGGAGAGGGGTTAGTGAATTGGAGCTAGTACCCAACTAATGCAAAATCTTCACAACATAAATCTGAGTAGGCAAAAGTAAATAAGTAAACAAAATAAAATTGAAACTAATAATAATAAAGAATCTGTGCCGTTAAACATCATCTCTCTGGTATGTGGTGGTTCAATTTAGACAGTGGGGGTGACGGCAAGGGGAGGGTAGAGGGTACTATCTCAAATGAGACCAGGAGATTGCCTTGTGCCCAGTTTGTATTGGTAGGCAAGCTCCCACCCTCTGAGTTCAGAGAGCTACTGTTGTCTGGGAGGACTCTGATAGCATGGAACATGAAACAAGAGTTAAAATTATTGATGTTCATCGGGATACAAAATATGATGTATATGTATTTCGTCACTCAATTATTATGTTTATCTACCACTTTCAATGATAATATACTTACAGCATTATCGATTATTGATCTAGTATTTACACCCCCTCCCCTTCTGCTATATGACCATCTTTGCCGGCCATGCCATTCATAAGACAGCCGTCAAAGTGTACACATCTGCCTCGACCTGGTGTCTCACTTCTGCAAGAATAAGGTTATATGCCAAAATATTGTGGATTTCTTGTGTTTGTTCTTTTTTGGGTTCGTCGTTCCTGGCGCCCTTCATCTGTGGTAAGTGTTGGGTCTTATTTCCCTATCCTTCCTTATTTTTAAATGGTATGTACTTAGATTAAAATTAATCTTCACAAAATATAGAACAACTAGTGAAGATACTTTGTCTCTTCTCATACATAGCTTATACCACTTTTATCTTATGTTATATCTTGTGGGACATGAAAATACACTTTATAAGGTGCATTTCTTATCAAATTTTTTGCACTTGGTACAATACAGTATTTGCAAAATGGATTTCTATTTCCTTCCATAACGAAATCTTTATAAAATCCTAGGCATGTGTAAACCACATCATCACAGACAAACCACGTGACGATTCTGGCCATATTCGCACAAAACGTTATTGACATGGTGCAAAAGGTTTTTGTATTACAATAGGTGGTCACTGAGGTCTGGTAGGCATTCAAACTGGGAGAGAAAAGCTATAGTATCAGTACGTTCAGTGATTCATCGTGGATGATGCACAACGGATTTTATATATAAGATGCAGAGATTTCTGGCAGTCAAATGTGTACCACAATTGATTTTTTTTGAATTTTGCGATTCTATACAGGTTTTTATATGTAAGAACGAAGACTTTCCCGGCGTATGACTGCAATGTAGTCTTCACGGGTGTACCGCCGGATAGTGTTGTGGACACACAATATTTCGACGGCTGGCTCTGCCGTCTTCTTCAGGTGATGAGACATGTGTAATGGTCGGCTGACCCACAGATCTGTGTGTCAGCCGACCATTACACATGTCTCATCACCTGAAGAAGACGGCAGAGCCAGCCGTCGAAATATTGTGTTTCCACAACACTATCCGGCGGTACACCCGTGAAGACTACATTGCAGGTTTTTATATCACAGTTAATGTATACTTTCAAATAAAGTAATCTGTTTGTACACACGCCTGGCAACATCACTCAAATATTGCTTGCATGTGAACGATATTGAAGGTTACTTGTGGGTCATTGATAAACATAAAAGCTTTTCCAATTAGTGGTAGTTTCAAGGGTGATTAAAGCACTGCTTACAATCTAAATTCAGAAAGAGAATATCCATGAACACAGAAAATACAGGCAGGGCTCCTCTGCCTTAACCTATCTGGCCAATATTTCTTTGATAGTTTATCTGTGAATTAACAACACAAATATCAAATTCCACATCAATGAAATTGCGTGTGCAGCTAGTTAGTTATAAAACATTAAACTTTTGAGATAAGGCACTTCACAATATACAACATGTCAATGCAGTCAAGGACAGTGATATCAGTGGCATCACAACATAATGGAATTGTTTGAATCGCAGTACTTGGATTGCAGTTTTTAAACATTTATTTTGATGTTTTAGTATTTTAATCAATGTTATTTTTATGGTTATGTAACACTATAAATAAGTGATTAAATATACAAAATAATACATGTATATACCCTATTGAAATTGATAATGGTATATGGACAATTGGACCGAGCGTGGTGATGTAACGGCTAGCGTTCTGGCCTCGCATTCGGGAAGACGGCGGTTCGATTCCCCATCCGGTCATCCAGATTTGGGTTTTCCATGTTTCCCAAATCACTCTGACAGCCAAATGCCGGGATGCTTCCTTCAAAAGGCCATGGCCGAATTCCTTCCCATTCCTTGCCCCCCATCCTTTCCCGTCTCTAAAGACCTCGCTGTTAGGGAGACGTTAAGCAGATAAAAAAAAATTAAAAAAATTGTACAATTGGCACCTTAGTTAAAGCTTAAAGTGAAAAGAAGAAGTTGTTATAAAGAGCAGATAGAGCATTACAATTTTTGCAGTTTTCAACTGCTGATTTGTACCTGTTTGGAAATCAGCCCTCTCTGTCATCTCCCATTCATTAATTCGTTCATTCATTCATTCATTGTCTGTCTACTTTCACTGTCTTGCAATTCAGTACTCTTTCCTCAACATATTTCTTTTAGTCCTTCCCGTCATATGAATGGGGTTTAAACAGTAGTATTTATGGTATTGTAAATATGTGACAATAATGTTTAGTGAATAAATTTAGAATTGGAAAGTGTTTACCTACAATTTAATCTGAGACTGAGTTTACAAGTCTTTGAAACTATACATGAAGACTATTTTTTATGTATCTTTTAGCTCCAATCAACCCTTATCCACCTCCTACTGGGTTGAGGTATGTATACAACTTTCCCACTTCCATTTCTGTATCTACTAGTCCTCCACTATAATGTTGTTACAGTCTAGGTTCCTTTTTAGTCTATTGTTCTTCTCTGTCTTTAACCATCTGATCTGGCTCTTGCCATATTTCCTTCAGTCCCAGTTTCAGTAATCTATCTGGGACCTCATCTCCTTTGTCATCTTTAAATGTCAAAATCATCTTAATTCAGTCTTCTCAGTTCACTCGCTCAGCCTCTCAGTGATAGTCTCTTTCTGACATTCTATTTTTATACTCTGCCTCTTCTCTTTCATACCATATTTCTCAAGAACTTTACCTCGCTGGCTTGTATTTTCCTCACCTACATTTTTATTATTGTCAAATTCCTGTCGCATACATCAGTATGGTGACCTAGTATATTTTGTACCTTATTTTCTTATACGTTGTAGAGATTGCCTTCTTTCCTAAAGATATTAATGACCGAAAGAGAAACGGATGAGAAAGACAGGATTATAATGGATTTAGAGTGAGCATGGGAATTGCTATGTGATGATTGACAGGTCATGACACAGTGAAGCTGTTTATATTCTAATTCAGGTGTAAGATTGAGTATCAGAGAAATGACTTAAAAAAAAAAAAAAATCTTCAACACCCTTCTGTACTGAGAGTGGAAGGTATATAATAAATGTAAAGGTGTTGCATTTGGCAGGAAAAAAGTTCAATTCTCAGTCTGACTATCCAGATTTATGTTTTCCATGGTTTCCAAGAATTACTCCAGGTGAATCCAGGATGGTTCCTTCAAAATACCTTGTCCAGATTCTTTCCTATCTGCTGTCATCAGCCCTTAATATCTCCAACCTTTCCTTGTTAATTTCTGGAAGAATTATAATTTTACGTTAACAACATATTTTTACCTATTTCTGTACTACAGTCACTGATGATTCTCAGTACAACAAAAAATACATCTGGTACATTATCTAATGACATGAAAGAACAGGGGAAAGAGTAAAAATCAGATTCCTTTGGCTTAAGTTAACTTGGATTGTTTATTACCTTTGTACATTTGTAATAATCTTGTAAATCACTAGAAAAACAGACAGTTGTCTGTATATAAAAGTCGTGTACATCTTTTAAAGATGTTTGAAGTAAAGAAGAATTATTTTTTAAATTTTTTTATTTAAGAATGATTTTTAACAAACTAAACATGAAATTTTATATTAACAGGTGGTCCTCTGGATCTGATTTCTGGCGTCTGCCGAAAATGTTTTTTGAGATGCGTGTATACAAATATCAAATATCTGAATGTTTTGAGTGAAAAACAGCTGTGTTCCTCATGTTCCAAGACAGGTGAGTTCTACTTGTTTTTAATAGGTTTGTTCACTTTGCACTTCCTTTGTGACAAATTTGAAGAGGGGTGAATAAATTGGAAATGTTACTGGATCCTCTCATTTTATCCATCCCAATTTTTTTTCCTCTTGTTTGTTTGCAGTGATGAAGACTTGTAAACATTCTTCTCACTGAAGAAGAAACTTTTCCACAAAATTTTATGTGTGTTCTTATTTGTTTGCATGATGCAATGCTTTCCTCCATGATAAATAATGGCTGTCATCTCCATCCTTAAGAATATTATACTGACAAAGATTTTTTCTGTTCTATGTAATGAGTTATAGCTATTTTGATTTTTCTTTTTTAATATAATTTAATTTAGTTGTAATGGAGCGCACACTGTTGTGGCACTTTCCCTACACAACCATTCTTCCCTTTTCCTGTACCTGCCTACATTTTCCCTCAATGAATTTAGTCCAGACCCGTTCACTTACAAAAGAGAATTTTCCCATGTCCTTATGCATGAAATCGAGTGCCAGCTTGTGATCTTTATTCATCCGTTTCTGGTTGTCTTTCTTCTTACTGTCATTCTCTTTACTCTTTTCCTGTATGAGTATTGTTGTGCCTCTCATTACTAGTGAAACTTCAACAATTTTGGTTAAAGGGACCAGTAAAAAATTCAAATGATACACAATAATTTGAGGTTAAAGGGACCAATAAAAAATTCAAATGATTCAAATATTGTTATTATAGAATTTACACCTTTTGGGTTTAATTTTAGTGCTAATAAATGCCTGAAATTATCTTTTTTTTCAGTAAGTAAGTATTTATTGAGAAAGGTTTAATATGTAAAAGCAAAGTATAGTGTACAGTAATTTAACAAAACTAGGATTTTTCTAAAACTATTACTGTAACTGTATGCAACATACATTTGATAAGTTAACACAAATTACATTGGTACTAGATTATATTGCAATTACTACACTCTTAAATTCGCAATAGCATGATGATTATATGATGGTCACAGTTTTACAAAGAATCGTGAATTTTCTGATTTTTTAACCAGATTCTTCTAAGCAGGCCTGCCACTAGCTGTTTGAGTACCCGCGTGCAATACCGATTATGCCACCCCGTCTAACTACAGTCAGTGGTGGAACTAGGAAATTTCCGAACCGGGTCAAAAAACTGTGAGATTGCCACCCCTTCGAACATTATTTGCCGCCCCCCATCCCGAATGTCACTGCTCGAAGCAGCTGTTGAGCTTCACTTATTTTAGTTTTTACTTCAGTGTACTGACAAAATTAATGCAGGTGATTGTGAAGATGTAAGGATTGACTTGTATTCAGAGCTTACTCTTGTTCTTATCCCTTACATCAGATGAATTGCATTCTTATCCAGCACTTCTGCTAAAATATGTTGTCCTGCAAGTTCTGCTCATACATCTACATTTTCATCCAGTGACGTATTCTTCAAATGAAACACACATGCCATCACCACTTGTGTCTGTTAAAGGTTCATCATCTTGTGAACTCAGCTTGATTTATTTTTTCAAATCTGGCCTTACAAAAATTATTTGCTATTGTTGTTTGAGTGACCTGAGACCACACTTTGTGACACAACTTATTGTCTTCAAAATAAAATTACTAAAGTTTTTAGTATTAAAAAAAATGAAATACCCCACCCCCTGCTCACCAAATTTGAACACAAAGAGCAAAGCATTTCAGCGTGTGGTTTTATTGTTATTATTATTATGAAAATAGAAAGGAGCCAACACGAATGGTGGTTTTGACCTTTCCAATTGAGGTGGTGGAGGAGCAAAACCAATATCATTGGAAATGTTAGCCATGGGAAAGAAATTAATCAAAGTAAAATAAAAATAGGGACATATGGGTGCAGGCAAAGGCATCAACAGGTTTGCCTCAATTTTGGGAGCAGGCAGGTCACAAACTCCAAAACTTGCAAAATCTAGACCATAGTTTCACAATCTTTATGACCTATCGCCCCTTTTTCAGAAAAAAAACAACTTATCATCCCATTTCAATATGTATACTCTCACTGCCTTTCAAGGGGGGGGGGGGGACTGGCTTCCTTTCATGTAATAAATAATGCAACCTGCAGTGCTCTATCTTTTTTGACTTGTAACCCACTTTCTTAATTTGTGATTTAAGAGCATCACTCTTAGTAAACAGTAAACAAGGGGAGAGTTGTAAAATTATTCCAAAACAATATATTAACAATATTGTTGGTCAACAAAAAATATTATTAAAAAGTTATTCATTAGAGGGCTGAGCTCTACTAATGATACTAATGTTTATACTTGGTGCCTTATTTGTCATTAGTAATCTTTAAATCAGCACATTCCATTATTAACAATCTGTTTGCTTTTAGTTGCTATAAAATTTCTGAATACACTAGTCCCTCTTTTGGCTGCATATGATCATCGTAATACGAGAGTGGTCTGAAAAGTTTCCGACCTTTACATGAAGAGGGCAGCACTCGTAAATAAAAGCTAGTGAATTTCGTTGCTTATCTGTTGACAGTTACTCACCAAAGTTTCATCCATTTTGGACACGCACTTGTTATGTAACAGTCGTTTGAGTGAGTTGATGTGAGTGTTTTTGTGAAAATGGACAAAATCGAGAATTGAGCTGTCATTAAATATTTGTTTTGAAAGGCAATACGCCTACACAAATCAAAGATGAGTTGGATTCTGTGTATGGGGATTCTGCACCATCACTTCCAACAGTGAAATTTTGGGCAAGTGAATTTAAACGTGGCCGTAAGAGCTTGGGAGACGATGAATGTTTGGGACATCAAAAAACTGCAACTACCGATGAAAACATCGCCAAAGTTCACCAATTGGTGCTAGATGACTGCCGAATTAAAGTGAGAGCAGAGGTTATGAACATTTCAAAAGAACGTGTTTGTTACATATTAAATCAACATTTAGGTATGAGAAAGCTGTAATCGTAGGCTTCCGTGGTCAGAGTCAGTTGATTCTTGGCTGTCCGGGTGACGCCGCATCATGTTCATTGTAGCCGACATTTTGACCCTCATTCTGGGGTCTTCATCCAGGCAGCAGAACTGCCTGGAAGGAGTTCTGCTGCCTGGAAGAAGACCCCAGATTGAGGGTCAAAACGTCGGCTACAATGAACATGACGCGGCGCCACCCGGGCAGCCAAGAATCAACTATGAGAAAGCTGTCCACTCGTTTGATGCCGCGTTTGCTCACATTAGACCAAAAACGTGTTCGAATGAACATTTCCAACGCTTTGTTGGCACAGTTTAGGCACAATAAATCTGAGTTTTTGCACCAATTAATTACTGTAGATGAAACTTGGATACACCATTATACGCCCGAAACAAAAATACAGTCCAAAGAGTGGACTGCAAAGGGAGAACTGGCTCCAAAAAAAAGCAAAAACTGTTTTTTCAGCTGGGAAAGTGCTGGCAACTGTTTTTTGGGATAGTCATGGAGTTATTTTAATCGATTATTTTCAAATAGGAAAAATCATTACAGGAGCATACTACGCATCATTACTTGACAAGCTGAAGGCAGAACTTGCGGAAAAAGAAAATCCTGTTTCACCAAGACAATGCACCGTCTCACACCTCAGCGGTTACCATGGCGAAAATTCACGAATTACGGTTTGAACTGCTTGACCATCCGCCTTACTCACCAGATCTAGCCCCAAGAGACTTCTCTTTGTTTCCTCATCTAAAAATTGTGCTCGGAGGACAGAGATTTTTATCAAATGAAGAGGCAATCACCTTCGTGAACAATTATTTTGCAGACAAAAACACCAAGTACTATTTGGATGGGTTACAGAGATGGGAGCATCGCTGGGAGAAGTGTGTAGAGTTACAAGGAGACTATGTTGAAAATTAAAAAAATAAATTTCAGAAAAAATTTCTTGTATCTTTGTTAGGTCGGAAACTTTTCAGACCAGCCTCGTGGAATTAAAAAGTACTTTGATGTAACCCTCAAAGCTAGATATAATACTGAAAATCAGGGATGCAGCGGTTGGTCCTCAGCACCCTTAGAGTTGCCTTGTATCAAAAATACTCTCAAAATCTCTTCAATGCTCCTGATGGGTGGCATTGCCCCCTTTTGGAACCCTGTTATAGACCATCCTCTCATAATTCTGGTGACCTCTAACTTTTCGTAGTCAGACCCATCAGAGTGCTGCTGAAATCATATTCTCATCTGATCTCCAGAGATGGAAATTAGCCTACCAACACATTCTGGATACCAGATGCCCCATGGGCTTCAATCGCAGATAAGACTGATCTTTCTCACCCTGGTATACCCATCGTTTGCTAGTATAATTAATTTGTATGTATAGACTTTGTTCTAGTTTTTATTCATTTATTACATTTTTAATAATTTTCACCTCTTTTACATTTTTATTTTTCTTTGATTACTTTCTTTCCCACATTCATCATATCTGCTGTTTTTGCTTCCCCATCACCAGTCAAGCACGAGCTTAGTCACATTTTTCTATTTTCATGAAAGAGGGCATAACCTAAGAGGTTTATGTTTATGGCATTTTTTTTGTCACTGCTGCTCTTCTCCCTTCAGCTTTTGTGTGTGGTAGGCATTTTTTATCTTTAATTTACATATTGCCTCATGGCCTTTCTTACTTTCACATTGTTGCTTACAAAAGGCAAAGCATCTGTAAAAAGCTTAAGGTTTTTTTTTATGATGTCCTAGTCTATTAGTTGCGAACTCATGTTCAATAGCGGGAAATAATTTACATTGTCAATAAATAGAGATTTGTTCTTTTCTTTTACAATAAGTTGTGTCAAGTTTCAGCATCCATTCTTTACAAGGTTCAACTGTTATCCAAGCCTTATTATTTGATCTCTTCCCTAGTGGTACTGATTTAACTTTTTCGATTAGCAGATTTTTCTGCTATCAACAAAAACAGCTTTTCACTGCCATCCATATTAGCCTTAACTGATATGGTTGACACTCTCTTCTGCCTGCCCCCCCTCCCCTCCCCCCAACTGGAATTTTTGGAAACAAATGTTTTTTGTCAGTGTTGCAAATGTCTTTGGCTGCTGTATACTGCTACTTCTTTATACACATCTACTTTTACCACATGTCATCTGAATCCTCAAAACTATCCAATGAGCCTGTGCCAAAGGAATGTTGTTCCCCTCTTATTGACTTCAAAATTGTCTGATTTTCTCTCCCTTTTTTGTAATCCTTTCCATTTACATTAGCTGTGGGGCCTAGAATTTTGTCCTTATTATTTTTAAAAAGAAGAAAGTTGATAAAGTTTTGGTATTGTCATTCAGTCCTACAGAAATTTCATATTTCTTCTGCGAATTCTTTTCTTCCTCATGAGCGATAGCAACTTTTTCAACATATGTTAAATTATTTTACTGATCTCGCAGTTTACTCAGTGTCATGGCTAACACTCATTACAATATCAAAAATTTAATAACACTAATGACAAATTTATTTTTGTTGTTGCTTTAGGGCACATCAATGAGTTATTAGAGTCAACAACTTTCTTATTCTTCATTCTGTATGATTTTCTCTCTTCCTCGTTTCTTCTGTGGAAGCTATATTTTACTAAATGGATTTAGATCCAATCTAAATTCATAGGGTTGCTTGGATCAAATTAAGCCACAAGAGGAGTGAAGTGTATGGGAGCTTAATCAAAGTTCATATTAAATTGAGTCAGTGACCAATGCATTCAATGAGGGTCTTTTCTGCCTCCCTTTCCAGTGGCGTAGCTAGGGGGGGGCGGTGGGGGCGGTCCGCCCCGGGTGTCACCCGTTTGGGGGTGAAACCCACATTTCGAAAATAGTAATCTAAATTAATGTGATGCAAAAAATATATATATATATTTTATAGACTTCTTTTATCCTTTGGTGTCGAAACACGTTTACCTTTAATGTTCTGAATATTTCTTTTTAAGTTGATCTATCGCTTTTTCAAATACGATCCAGTACAGTAGAGTATGATAATATTATTGGCTACACCGCGCGCTTAAACAATAGAGCATCGCTCAGTTTCTCCAACAATCACACGAACTCGTTGTGCTTGCCGTCCGTCACAGTTGTTTGGTTTGTTACGAGCGGCGGTGGATATAATGTAAGTTTTCTTGTATTAAGAGAGGAAGTTTTAAAATTAAAGGATATATCTAAAATTGTTAAAATCATGTTAATTAGGCAGTTAAATTATAATTTCTCGAAATTATTTCAAGAAAAATGATAGATTTGACTTGAAGTATTTTCTAGTAATTTTTGAATTTATCATCTGACAGATTCGAATTGAGTACATTTCGTGTTATCCGATATACACTCTGCGTACCTTCCTTTTGTCGACAGTGCACCTATACTCGACCTGAAATCATATCATGTTCGAATTTAGGCAAATAAAATGATTCGGAAAACTGCATTAAACTAGCAATACTGTCAGGTTTCAAGTCAATCCCGACGAGTCCATGTGTTATCGTCTGTCGGTAATCAGTTTTTGTAGGGCATGTGTTTACAACAGTCGGAACCGCGTTTCTTGGTAGCGAAATCGTAACATTAGTAAGGGAACATCCGTAAATTACGTGAGGTGTTATCCCGGATTTTCGGACCCTCCTACCCCCCCACCCCCCCCACACCCCCTGGTGAGACTTCGTGAGATCTGGTCCCGTCGGACCCCCCCCCCCCCCTATGAATCGCCCTCGCAACTTTTTCAGACCTTTTTTTTAGGTCTCACCCTCCCAAAGCCAGTTACACCCACACTTTTCGACGAAGTACCCCCCTAAAATCGACATTCGCGTCATTTGTAAACACTTTTTTTTTTTTTTTTTTTTTTATGTTTCTCTACAGTCCAACACAATTTTAAAAAAATCTCACGTGAGAATTGGTGAGATTTCGCTGGACCCTGCCCCTATTTCACCTCACGTAATTTATGGATGCCCACTAAGCACTTTAACTTCATGTAAGTTTGATATGCTTTCTACTGATTGAGAATATACAAATATGATCGCGATCAAAAACATAAGCGTATGATTCTCTAAGAATTTTCCATCATAAATTTACAGAAGAAGATTTCTATTATGGGTAACCTTTTTGTCGTATACACGTACCTACATTCTTATGGGTTCCTTAAACCTGAACAAAAATTGAGCTTTAATCATAAACTGAACGAACATTCGAGCCGTTTACATCTTTATTTATACGCTACTGAGCGGTGCTAGAAATCTAAAATTTACAAATGGAGATGGGCTTCGATACATATCATATTTCGGAGTCTGTAGCTACTTATTTCTTAGGCGGGTAGTAAAATACTTCACTTATTAAGTACTTCATGTAAAGGCGGCAGATATCTCAAAGGCGTGTTCTTTTATTACCTGACTGTTGTTTTTTTTAATTTTAAATTACGTTTAATTATGATTTTATATTTTATTTATTCCTCTATTTTTATGAAGGAACTTAATGTAGAGTTGCTTCTCTGACTACACAGTATCCCCCAGGGTCTCACAACTTGTGGGACCCGGATCCTGGGTTTGCTCCAATGGGAGCCCATCTGGGTCTGGAATTGCTTCTACTTGGATCAAGCCACTTCTGTTCTTTTACAGTTGTCAGTGAGAAATGCGCCCAACTTGAGCACCAATACATTCGTGGATCCTTGCAGGCATTGACACAACAAGTGTTCGGATGTCTTCTTGGTGTATGTCTCACTACGCCTGCGTGTCTTTTGTAGTCAGTTGTTGCACAGTTTGTGCCGGGTGACCATGTGATCTAATGTGTCTACTTCTGGTATCCTAGAAATGCTCTATTTGGGACAAATCTGGGAACCGTGCTGTCCATATTGTGATCGATACTCCTTGCAAGGCTTGTGTGACGATGGCCGCAGTATGAGAACGGGCACTGTCTTGTTGGAAAATACGATTCGGATGTTGAACATGTAGGTTATCACAATAAGATGCAGTACCCCGTCCACATAGTGATGGGCTGTCATTGCCTTCAACAACAGCCGACTCAGACATGCTGTCGAAACTGATTGCCGCCAAAACACGACACCGGTGGTGGCAATTGCGTGAGGTTCTGAAATCACAGCAGATAAGCCGTTCCTCCACTACGCCTGCAAACAAGTCGTCGCTTATCACTTTGCCACAGACAGAATCGAGACTCGTCTCTAAACACAAATGTACGGCATCCAAAAGTCCATTTGTGTTTCGCATTATACCAGGGTAGATGGTGATGGCAATGAAATTATATTAATGGGACACAATGCACAGGGGCCAGAGAGTGTAACCCAGCTTCAAGCAATTAGTTTAGAATCATCCGGGGAGGGGCGGAGGCGGGGTGTGACTATGTGTAAGCACTACTTGGATCTGGCCTGCAGTCAACCATCTGCCAGCAACAGCCACCCACACAATTTGGCGGTCTTCACGTGCTGTTATCCATCTGTATGGACCTGTGCCTGCTCTAGGAGTATTAGAGCTTCTTTTCATCACTGTGTAACAAGTCTGTATACTGACATTGCACTGCGGCAAATCGTTCTGGAGATTTCACGGTATGATGCACCCTTTCAAAACAAGTCAATTCTCCGACCACTCTCACTGTTAGACATTTGGGTGTAGAGAGTTTTCACTCTTCGCCTTGGCATACTTAGACAACAAAAACTTGTGGGCAGCCACGTGTCATGTGACACCACACTGTTCGCCACTTATACGCTAAAAATAAAAAAAATTTGCAATTCAAATAATATATAGCACCGTAATTCTCACATCATTACATGTAAAACTTTTTATCACAACACCGTCTGGGTGCTGGGATTTTAATTTGCACCAGTTTGTGTATCAGTTGCTAAGTGTAAAGGTCGAACTGCACTTTGCCAATACTGGCCTGTACCGTAACTGCAACGACAGCCGGCCGAGTGACGGCTCGCCCCCTCGCGTCCAAACTTTTCCATAGCTCGCCCGTGTTCCTACCCGGTCTTTAGTCTCCTTTAACGTTTACAAGTGATTGTTTCAGGGAATCAATGTTGGGGATGACAGGTAGGTTTGACATCCTACTTTATTATAGAGTACTGTAGTTTATTCTGCACAGTTTTTGTACTAATGTACATTAAAATACTTTTTTATCTGACTCACGTAATCAGGTAACTGTTTGATATTTTATGTACAAAAATAGTACCCCCGCGCAGTATTAACAGTATCAACGCAATCTCAATGAAATGTAAATCACTCGCACTTGACGTGTTTGTTTTGTCTGAGGTTCTTTTCGATTCACTCAATACTTTTTGTTAGTGAAGAACCGGATTATAACATATTTTAATTTAAATATATGTCGTAAAGATTTGGTATAGTAAAAATAATAATTTCATGTTATCTCAATGTTCTGGTCACAGAGTTTCTTATTTGGAAACTCGCAGTGCACCTATATCGTAGTCACCTAACTTGAAAAGAAGACCCACAGATTAAAGTGAAATTCAAACCACCGAACGTCCTTCGCATTAAAAGATAAAAGCTTTGCCATTGGTAAAAGACAATTTTAAGGCCCGCAAAAATTACAGTCGAGACCAGGATTTGAACCCGGACAATACAGTTTTCAAATCGCACGTAGTAATCATTTGAGTCACCAGTCCGAATATAGATGTGATGAAAAATAAGTTTTCAAACATGATAAAATAAACATATTCTTTTTCTATACCATATATTTTTGATATCAAAAGACACGAATCCACTTTTATGTGTTTGAATACATATTTTTCAGTACTTCTAGATTAGTCTTGCGTCTGGTTACGGCGTGTGATTTGGGTGTGGGAGGTTCGGTTACAAATGCGGATTTCGGCTGCAATTTTTGTGGGTCGTAAAATTGGTCTTCAACTCTGGCAAAGCTCTGATTTTTTTAATGCGAAGATGCTAGGATTCTTCCTACATTTTACGAACATCTGATGAACATGGATAAAAAAAATACTTTTTTGAAGGCTAATAATAACATGAAAACAACATTTAGTCGTAAGAGAAGGTAAATTTCCGAACTCTCTCGATGCGCTTCTCCACATCTAGCAGGCCGACACTGATCAGCACCGTCAAAACATAAACCAATCCAATGACGGCCGAGTGTCGGACTGAGGCCCGATCTTCAGAGGAGTTAAAATTAATTTAAAACCACTTTCGATCACCGGTGAGCAACACGTGGCTAAAATCATGCCATATTGACTATTGAACATGAAGTAACTAAAATTGATAATTTTGAAGATGTGATTTACGAGTTTGCAGCTGTTAAAGCTAAAAAGAGGAGATTGTTTTTAGTTTATTGTGTTTTTTTAAAATGAAGTTAATATTACAATTTTATTAACTATAATTTTTAATAACAATAAATGTTTATTTAATTATATTTTATTAATATGATATTTTACACTTACAAAATATTATATTTTACTTAATTTTGAATTTAAATTTTTGAGGGGTGACACCACCGATATCCGCCCCGGGTGTCACCCACGCTAGCTACGCCACTGTCCCTTTCCTTACTTTTATCTCAACACCAATGCACATGAAATGAATTTCTTCAATGCAGTATTTCTCTGCATAATGATGAACAGTATCAGAGTAAACTAAAATAAGATGCTATGTAGAAGAAATGTCTGAACAAACATTTGATAGTTAGAAAAAGTTTACTTGATATATGTTTGCCAAGTATGTAACTGCTCTCTGAAGTTAATTTCTTAAAGTTGATGTGAAGGTTGGGTTTATTCGTATGTTCTTACATTGTTTTCTGTGTCTGTTTCAAATAGAGGAATCTTCTTTACTTCAAAAGAAATGGTGATAAATGTACTTTAGGCAGTTTCTTAACTATCTGAATGTATTCCCATCTTACCCATAATTTTGCTTCCTTGTTCGGTTGTTTAATTGACCAAAAATTGTTGTATATGATATTGGTAAATGGAAATAAAGTAAATAAACATTCCCTCATCAAAATCACATACACTGATAAAATCATTTGAATTAAAAAACGTAGCTGCACTGTGCCATTTTAGTAAATCAGTAGCATCTGTAATCCTGTTTTTTGTTTGATTATTTCCAGGAATAGAAATTTGACACTTTCTGCTTTTGTAATGTAAAGAGAAAAATATCTTACATGTAAGTGTGTTGTTGATTTACTACATGTACTTTATTTGCTGAAACAGTGATTTTGTCAAAATTTTTAAGATGCATTGTTACCTACAAATTATTTAACATACTGACTTTAAAAAAAAGTTCTATTTGCTATTATGATTGTATCATCCAACAAGAGAACAAATTTAGCACCAAGGGGGATAAATTAAATTTCAGATATAAAGTTGAATTGGTTAGTGTTACTTGTTCACTATCACTTGAATGTTTTGGCTTCCATGTTGTCTGGCACATCCTCTTCCTGAGGCTGTGCTTCTTTTGAAAGTAAGGTCACAGCTATTTATGGCTTCTAGGTCTGTTCCATTTTTGAGGGGGGGTGGGGTGGGGGGGAATGTCAGATTTGCTGTTGACTGTGTCATCATTTATGTACTTGATTGTGGAAAACCACTTAAGAACTGCTATCTGGATAGCCAGTACAGGAGGTAGATGATTTAAACCTAGACCTATTGTACCATCCCAATGCAGTATAATGGCACTTTAACTTGTACAGCCACACCAGCAAATATTGTTATTTGTTGTGAAACAAAATTCAGTTTTGCTGACTTCCCATAGTCCAAAACATTAACAACAATATAGTGATTGCAAATTGCAGTATTCTGGAAATATTGTGTTAAGTAGCTGCTGCAAATAATTATTTTATTATTGTTTTCTTTCAGATCATCCAGTATATATGGATTTAGTCTTTTATTTTGAAGTTTTGCTGTCCAATGGAGGGGGTGACGAAATTGTTGTTTTAGTATGTGGGAGTCAAGCTGAGAGAGCTCTTGGTAAGTATGTTTTATTTGCTTTTAGACTTAAAACCCTGAAATGTTTTCTCCCCTAATCTATCTACTATATAATTTATTAAGCTCATTCACTCGCCTCGATAGCTATTAGCTCGAGAATGGTGTCACGTGTCGGCCTCCGCTCGCAAAACAGCGACCAGAGATACCATTAGAAGAAATTTGTGGTTATGTCTACAATTTAATAGCTAGGCAACTGCTACCAAATTAGTTGTCATAATACATTCATTAAGTTTGCCTTTCGTACTGTTTCATAGTTTTAAAAAAATCGATAAATTTTGCGGCTGAAAAAATGTGGACCTGCTTTTCAGTAACTTGTTGCTAATGAAAGCAACTTTAAAACCTTTAAAAAAATTAAATTGTCTCTGCTTTAACCACGAATAACAATTGTCATTCCATCTTAGGATAAATTTCAGTTTAATTAAAACTTTCACTGATGTTGTTGCTTGACCAAAGTTTATTTGCTTTTTAGGGATTTTACTGACCACTTTCATTAATGGCCTTTGTTCATGTTTGCTGTACTTGAGTTATTAGGTTATTTTAAGTTAACATTAGGCCAAATATGTTACCGAATCGAGTATTATGGAAATTAATTTCTTCAGAGTTGCTCAACTGTTTAATAATACGGAATGTGCATTAAGTTCTCCGGCCTTTACAGATACTATGACCAATGATTACAGTATGAGTGTTTGCCCAGTCTCAATAAAAGACAACATGATGCTTTCAAAGCAAACAGGATTTTTTTAAATTTTGCCAGATGAACTTTAAGGGTCAAATACAAGTAAGTTTTTTTAAAAGCAATTATACGATTGTGCTATTGTCCCTACCTCTATTAATGCTTCTGAGTTCTTCAAGCTCAACAGATTTTATTCACCCTGAAACACTGGTCAAGTTTACATTTGGTCAAATCGGGTCAACCTGTCACAATCTTTCATCCTAGAAACCTGAACTATTTTAGACCCATGACGATAAGCAAAAAAAAAAAAAAAAAAAAAAAAAAAAAAAAAAAAAAAAAATGGTCACGGGCTTACACTAGTAATGTATAAAACTCATGCAAGTATTATATGCATCTAATGCTATAACAGTATGTAAATTTAAAATCATAATTTTTAAAAGAAATTATTTTTATTTTAATAGTTAATAATGCTAGAGGATATTGTGTGTATGATATTGTTCATGTGATTGTAGTATTCCTACATGGGACTAAAGCTTAAAAATAAGATTAGTATTGTGATAAATTTTAAGGAGAATGTTGCTGATCATAAAGAAAAATATTGTAGCAACTTTTAGTCATATGACTTTGGTTATGTCTTACTTGCTAGTGGCACTTATGATTCCATTCAGAGGAATTGTATCTGCTGTTAGATGTGAAGTTCGAGATTATATGATATAAACCAGATTTGAAGTAATATTTTAATATATATATATTGCCTCAACAAGAATATGTCAAGTACTGGATCCTACATCTTTTAACTGCTCAGAATATCTTGTGCTCATTACATACGACTCATAATATTTTACTTTTAGCTATACTGCAGTTTATATGACTTGCTAGAGAAGTCTTAAGAATTTTGTTGTTTTCTACTAAGATTGCTTTGGTTGAAAGTTGTTATTATTATTATTTGTATTATTATTACTATTGTTAATTGCAAAGGATTATGAGTACTAGTGGCAATTTCCCTACACACCTGTTTATGATTTACTTTAATCAGATTGACTTAAGTGTACTTTGATGTCATCATATATTAAGACAGGAATTTTTTGGAATTCGAACCTTAACCCTTTCCTCCCTGACAGTACAAATTAGTACTGCTATGTATGTCACCATATAATTCAACAATCCAATTACGCACTGCATTGTTAAGACCGTTGTTCCATTCTTGTATCATTAAGTCAGACAATCACAGCATTTCTTTTTAAATATCTCGCGAAACTGCTGAGCAGTGAATTTTCCAAGTTGGAGCATAGTAGTCTATTGACGAGAGTAACGAGTGCTACATTATGATGCCTTTTTAGATCTGAATTTTCTTGGTAATTGTTGATCTCTGTTATTATTCTTTAAGTTTGAACATTTAACCATATATATTTTACATATAAAATGTGTTTCTCCAGTTTCTTTACTCAATAATTGAGAAAAACTGACAAGGACTAATAAGTACCATCAGGGACTTCTGGTTTGTTTTATACAAAATATTGGTAAGAAGATTTAGCAAGTATGTGAGGGTTTTTTTTTTTTTTTTTTTTTTTTTTTTTTTTTTTTTTGTATTTTCAAATGGATATCTCAAAGAACTACACTCTGATTGAAGTACTTCTCTTAGAAGACCTCCCAGAATGCGATGCAGATTCAGATATTGAGGAATCTGATTATGAAAATTTCAATGATAGTCAACTACTGACACTGAGAGACTTTGATGATGTTTTTGGATTGATGCTGGAAAGTAAGCACAGCTCAGCATTCACCCAGAGATGAAACAGGCACTGAAGGACAACAATCAGTATCAAATCTAGACCATGTAACTGCCAATCTCGAAATAAACGCCTCATCAGAAAATGAATTGCCTGATATCAGTACAGCAGTTCGTAAGCAATATGTACTAAAAACAGTTACAGAGCCAAATCGTAGATGGAAAAAAACTTGATAGGATTCATATCTACCAGTCTATTCTGCAAATACTGGAGTGGTTGAACAATATTTTGCTAGTTGTTCTACCCCCACAAATATATTTCTAATCTTGATTGATGCCATGTTAGATAATATTGTGTATCAAAGCAATTTGTATGCTATTAAAAAAGTTCTGAATCTCATGAAGGAAGAACTAATAGCTTTTATAGGTGCCAACTTCTACATGGCCTAAAATATAAGACCTGCTTGGACTGTCCACTACTCTTCTGCACCTGATCTGAATAATCCTCCTTTATGCAAGACTATGTTCAGGGACAGAATTGCAGTCATATTATCATATATACATTGAAATTATAATTCTGAAATACTTCCACACTGCAAAGTTGTACAAGATTAAACCAGTTTTAGAAGAACTGAATAAAAAATTTCAAGAATGTTATCATAGGACTAGAGAAATGAGTGTTGATGAGTTGATGATAAAATTCAAAGGCAAATCTGTACTAAAGCAATATTTACCTAAGAAACCCATAAAGAAAAGTTATAAATTATGGTGTTTAGCTGATCAAAGAGGTTTTGTCAAGAAGTTTATAATTTTCAAGGCAAAGATGAAGAAAGGACTGCAAAGTTCTCAGATTATTCATTAGATGAAAGAGTGGTTTTAGAACTGACTGGAAAAGAATGGAGCAAAGTTATCTATTTTGATAATTATTTTTCATCTGTTTCATTATTAGAAAAACTGAAAGAACTTTTACTTGTGGGACAATCAGGCACAATCGCAGGGGGCTTCCTATCAACCTAGCTGCTGATGGAAAACTAAAAAGAGGAGAATATGACCATAGATTTTCAAACCTAGACATCAGCTACTCGAAATGGAAGGATAAGAAAGTCGCACATTTAGTGTCAAATTTTCATGGCGGCGAGGAAACCACTGTTACACACAAAGAAAATGATGGGTCGAAGTTGACAGTTTCATGCCCAAGAGTCATCAGGGACTACAATATACTCATGGGAGGGGTTGATACTGCTGATCGGCTGAGGGCTTTGTACAATGTTGACAGAAAATCACCGAAATGGTGGCACAGATTGTTTTGGGGAGTTCTGGATATTGTGTTTGTCAATGCCTCTATCATAAATGGCCTAGTATTTGAAAAAACTTCTGTTAAAGATTTCAAAAGATCAGTTGCACAGGGGTTGTGTATTGGAAGCCGTTTTCGGGAGGGGGCAGCCAATACGTTGATGTAATATAATTAGTAATAATATATATGACATCCAATAAGTTGGTTATTTGATTAAATGGTGAATTAGAACCATTATTATTTTACACAAATATTATACTCAATTTATTAAGTCTTCTGGCTTATACAAGGCCGGGTATAGTTAACATTACGTTAAACATAATCCATTCACTTCCTACATTCAATATAATTTTCTGAAGAGCAAGTTTTGCAGAAACTAAACCATATAACAATAACTTTGGCTGCCCGGGTTTAATATATGATTATTCACCTATGAATTAACCCTATCGTTTATAATATTTACAATTTAATAACTGAATATTACCAAGAAAATCTGAATATTAATTAATTACTTAATAATATTCATTGTGGATGACTCTGTCATACCACAGTTGATGAATATGAAGGATATCGGTATGAAGAAACTTTCATCTACAGATACTTCACCAAGCCCTCGTCCATTCAAACGACACAAGTCAGACTATTCTACAATAAGAGATGTAAGATTTGGAAACAGGCATACACTGGCCTTTATTTGTAGGAAACAGAGTAAGATGTGAAGTATGTAAGATTCAGTCTAAACCTCATTTCAAATGTGCACACTGCAATGTTTTTTTTAATCCAAATGGGAAAAAAATTGTTTTGTTGAATATCATGAGGCAAGCATTTCATATTAATATGAACATACGAGTAGTTGATTTCAATTACCATTTCTGTACATCCTTTCATACACAAAGTCCCCTGATGGTACTTACTAGAACTGACTTTATAATTAGTACTTAGAGTTCCAATAAAAAAAACTGAAAAAAATATTTTTGTTTCATTTCAAGTATCTTTATACAAATATATAATTTAAATTATAAATTTCCAATAGCTGGTATGAAAGGGTTAAAGGGCAAAAGTATCAAAATTTATGCAACACATTTTTGTGTCTCGAGTCATTTATCTTCTTTCGTATCTAACCGATATAGATAAATTAGGTGTCACTTTAAAGATTAAGGTCTCCACTGTGGTCACGTTATATTTTAAGAAAGGGATGTTTTTGGAATTCCACCCTTAGAGAGCAAAATAACCATTATTTCCATAATGTATTTTTTGTCATGAGTCATTTATTTCCCTTTATATGTAGATAAATGAGGTATTATTTTAGAGAATAAGGTCTCTGCTTTGGTCAAATCATATTCCAAAGAAGGAATTTTTCAGATTTCGACCCTGATAGGGTAAATGAGGTATCATCATAAAGATTAAAGTCTCCACTGTAGTCACATAATATTTTAAGAAAGGATTTTTTTTTGAATTTGACCCACAAAGGGAAAAATTATCATTATTTCCATAATGTATGTTTTGTCATGAGCTGTTTACCTCCCTTTATATCTAACTGAAATAGATAATGAGGTTTTATTTTAGAGAGTAATGTCCCCGCTTTGAACATAATAATATTTTATAGACAGGAAGTTTTTGAAATTCGACCCTTAAAAAGCAAAATTATCTTTATTTCTATAACATATTTTTTTATCATTATCCGTTGAATTCCCTTGACATCTAACTGAACTATATAAATGAGCTATCATATTAAAGATTAACATCTCTGCTTTGGTCACATCATACCTTAGGCTAGGAATTTTTCGGAATTCGACCCTTCAAGGACACAAGTATCATAATTTCCCTAATGTGTGTGTGTGTGTGTGTTTTTGGTTTGAGCCATTTATAATGATTGACACCTAACCTAAAGCAATAAATGAGGTATCTTTTAAAAGATTAAGGTCTCCAGTCAGGCAGCATTATAAATTAAGAACAAAATTTTTCTGAATTTGATCCTTACAGGGCAAAAGTAATAACTGTAAATGTCCTTCGTATGAGACAGTTCAGTACCAAGCCATTAGATAGCAGTAGTACATATCACATAGATATTAATAAATTGCTTCACTGTCGTCAACCTTTGTTATGTACCTATTAGCCTACACTAACCAAATAAACAATTGAAACAAATAAGGCGGTTCTTCTTTCATCCTATTACAAACCACTCAACCTTACTATTCATTGCATTCGCGAAATTTTCACACGGGCCATCCTCTCTTATTATTGTAGAGTTAATATGAAGAAAAGAGAAGTTCCCTTTTTTTATATAAATAATGGTCATTGTATCAGAAGAGTTTAAATTAGTACTACTTAGAACAACACTGTGAATGCTGAGTTACAAAAGTGGAATTTAGTTTCAACCAATGATTTACAGGGCTCCTCTAGTAATTTCAGTCTGGTTTTATCACAGTTAGAGACATTGGTACTACATTTTGAAAATAACAAACTAATAATGAGATTTCAATGCTGACTTTCCCAACCACAGCATTTAGATATTTGAAATGGAAGCCTCGATGATATCCTTTAACTCAAATGCAATTGTAAATTTCCCTACAAGAATACAAAATAATAGTAGAATTCCAACTGACAATTTTTTTGGGCATCTTTCAGTACAGTAATTACAACAAACTGATGATGATACACAATTATTTTGTATCAAGTCCAGAAGGGCTGTAATGCAGACAGGAAAAAAAAAACTGGATATACAAAGAATTATTAATGAAAACAATATAAACCTTTTATAATGTTGCTTAAATAGTGAAAACTGGTCAGAAGTGTACTCATTACAGGTGTTAACACAAAATTTTATTCCTTTACAAATAAATTTCTATTTCTTTTTTTTTTTAAGGATGTTTTAAAAAAAGGATGGTTCTCAATATGTCAAACAATGACCTGAAGAAGGGATGATTTGCAAAATGGTATTAGAGTTTCTAGTAAAATGAAAAAAAGGACCTTTACATAAATGTAACATAGTCAGATAACAATGAAATGTCACTATAAACTTTATGCTAAAATAATAAGAAATGTAAGGAAGCAAAAAAATCAATAATATAATGAAAACTATATGGAATATAACAAATTAATAAACAAAAAATATGTAAATCATTTAAAAGATATAAAAATAAAACAAAGTGGATTTTGCTTAGTGAAGTAGAAGATGTTTGTAAAATATTTAGCAAACATTTTACTTCAGTTTAGCACTTCTTCAGATTGCTTTCCCAAATAGATTTGTGGGGCTGCAGTTGTCATCAGCAATAGTCTCAGAATTAAATCAATTCATGAAAAAATTAAAACTTAAACATTTTTATAGCTATGATAACATTTCAGGTAAATCATTGAAAAGATTGTGTAAGTCGTATACTTGCACACATTTATAATATATCCTTAGAGCAGAATATATTTCCAAATAGACAAAAATGTGCAGCTGTAAAACCATTAATTAAAAAAGGAGAAGATACTTGTATTGGTAACTACTGTCAATTTTTTTTTTTACTACGAGGATTCTCAAAGATTTTTTTTGAAAAAAATGTGTATTCTAGAGTACCCACCACAGTATGGCTGTGTGCATTAAAACATCACCACACTGCATCAGGAGAGCACAACAAGCCTGGGTTTAAATCTTGAGTCTTATGTGCTGACTATTCTGTTTGGTTTCTATCCAGTTTTCTGCAATCCCATAGGCAAATGCTGGGATGGTCAACAATCTCTGCCTCATAAACTACACATTTCACAAATAAACTTATCACATAGAACACAATATGATTGTTATTCATATGGTATGTCTACAGGTTAGGATCAGAAAGTAGTAGGACTGAATATCTGTAGCACGAATGGAGCACTGGAGGGGTGTCGGATCACCTGGGTGTGGTAGTGGTGAGCCTTCTGAAGAGACTGATATTTTTTTCAGTCGCCTGCGGGCAAGCGGAGAGTAATCACGTCAATATCCGTGAACCTCTATTAAGAAGGGTCATCGTGGTCCAAGATGGAAAAAAATATCAAGCTGCACTGTGCCATCAAACTCTCGAAAACTGCCGTGGAGACCCTCAGAATGATTAAGGGCGCCTACGGAGATGCTCGCATGAGCCGCTCAACAGTGTTTAAGTGGCATAAGCCTTTCTGGGAGGGGCGGGAGCTCATCAAAGATGACCAGTGGGTCGCCCATCATCTTCAAGAATTGATGAAAATTTGGCCAAAGTGAAGGTGATCCTGTACTCTGACCAGTGCACAAATATTCGTCTGATTGTTGATGAGTTAGGGATTTCATATGGTAGCATCCAAAAAATTATTACCGAGGATTTGGCCATGCATAAGGTGTGAGTTCATACCAAAAGTCCTGAGTGATGAACAAAAAGTAAATCATGTGTAAATTTCCCAGGAAATTTGCAACTGTGTCCAAGAAAACCCAAATTTCTTTGACAGTGTGATTACCAGTGACGAAACTTGGTATCTTGAGTATGACCCGGAGACCAAATGCCAGAGTGCCGAGAGGCACACCAACAAGTCCCCGTGTCTGAAGAAAGCCAGAACGAGGAAGTCAAGAGTCAAATCCATGCTCATCTGCTTTTTTGACTGTCATGGTGTAGTTCACAGGGATTTCATACCCCTGACAGTCTGCGAATGCCAGTTTTTACATGGACATGCTTGACAGGTTGTGCAATCACAACCTCCGCATGTGGCGGAACATTGCCAATTGTCGAAAGCTTCACCACGACAATGCGCCTTGCCACACCATGCTGCTAGTGGGGAATTTTCTGGCCAAGCACAGGGTTGCCACGTTGCCTTACCCCCCTCCCCCCACAGTCCATATCTGACACCACCGGACTTCTCCCTCTTTCCTCAGCTCAAGCGGGACCTCAAGGGAAACCGATACAGCTCCTTAGAAAATATCCAAGGGGCCATAGCAGCACCTTTGAAGTTTATCCCGGAAAGCTAGTTCCAGAAGGCGTGTTCGCAGTGGGAATCACATTATACGCATTGTGTCGAACCACAAGTGTGCTTTTTCGAGGACTACCAAGGATTTGTTCCGATTAGTTCAATTTAAAAAAAAAAATTAAATTAATTCAGTTCTACTGCTTTCTGATCCTACCCTATATTATTAAATATAAAATGTTTCACATCCTGGAGTTCCTTCCTCAACAAGGATGTAGGGAACAAGATTAATATATAAATAAAACTCGCCACAAATCTGAGCTGACTTTGGCTCTATATGCTTTGAGTTTGTGCTAAGAACTAGAAGGCTGCATTCCATTGAAAGAACAAATAAAAACTATGTCTACCATGGACCTAGAAATAGATTTTCCAGTTTGGTGAACCAGTACTCAGCAGATATTAACTTTTTTGGAGGATCTCTCTCATCTTTCTAAGTGAATTTTAAAATCTACTACTGAATCATTTTCTCATGTATAATATACTGCAATAACTTTTGTATTTGACATGTGCAATTATCCTTAAGTTACCCTATATATAATATTTATGTGCAATGCCAATTGGTGTAAAAAATAAATAAATAAAATAAAAATTGATTTCTGACTGCTCAGAGGCAGCACACCATGCTTTAGCCTGAGTGTATCCAGAATAATGGTAAATTTCGCCAGCAAACCACCTGTTCCTTTGAAATCCTTCTTTCCTCATGGTCTCAAAATTGTAATGTATCTTTACCAAGATTTGACATCCGGTAGATTAAATCAGTCTTAACATTTTTTTGTCACTGCTAATTTTCCCCAATTATTGTCTAATAGTTATAAATTGTTTATGTTGGAGGGTTTTACATTTCTTTCATTTACCTTTTGTTCCTAGTTATTATAATATTGAATCTCTTGTTTATCACAAACAATTTTTTAAATTTTCTTTTGAGATAATGTTATACTTATAGCTATTTTTCTTAAGAAGTTATATTGTCTAATATCTTATAACGTTTTAGTCTTTATCAACCCACATGTAATATTTATACTTCAAAATTCAATAGCTTTCTTATGAATTCGTGTGTTTAAATTGGCTTTCCACTTTTTTTTTTACTGAAATTTCATGCCCTTTCTTCTAACTAACATCCCATATTCGTAATATTTCTAATTTAAAATCATCTTAAACTACTTGATTCTGCAATGTGTGTTGCCACATCTAAAATCCCTTTTTTGCTATGTAAATTTTTCTTATATGTTTATTTATTGTCACATTATTGTTTTATATCAAATTGTTATTCTTTTAAGCCTGTACTTGACTTTATTCACATTTTCATTATATAATAATATTTTTATTGTTAATATTTATCATTTATAATTAGTATTTGAACTTGAGATTTTGTTTTAAACTCTGTTTATGTGCTGACAACACATTGCTATATTCAGATTTCTTTTATTAATTCATTTAGAGGTCATTTCATTGTTTGCTCCAAAATTCTAATGTCTACACATTTTGCCATGTTTGCTTCCATATGAAACTTATATGCTACATTTTTTTAAAATTGAATTGTGACTTTAAATAAAGTTTTCTGCCTATATAAACCTTTTATCAAAATGTTTGTTTTTAATTTTTATACCTCTGTTTATGTCTTTAGCGCTCTGCATTAGATTTTTGGCTATTCTGGATGACTCAGTACTGAACCGATTTTAATATTGAACCTACTTCAATACTGAATTGAACTTGATACGGTTTAACTATGCAAAAAGCATAACTTGCTACATTCCCTCAAGTGGTAGAAGGATTTTTGTTATGTTATACCTTATACATCATGGCTTTAAAAAAAATCTTGCACAACATGATTTACCTATAAATTATTAAAATAACACATTTTTGGAAAAACAAAGAACATACATTTCCTTGTTATTCAGATAGATGGAAAACTCATTAAAACATATTACATTACTACTGAAGAAGTTAAATAGTGTAACCTTTGAAGTAAAATACTTTTTCTAACAGCTGATATGAAATTAGCGAACCAGGTGTACTCCTCTTATTTTCATTCAGTCATGTTGTACGGTATAGTTTTTTGGGGAACTCTTCATAAAGCAAAGTTTTTATAGCACTGAAAACAGCTATTAGGATGCTGTGTAGGATAAAACCTAGATCATCTTGCAAACAACTTTTCAAAATGCTCAGTTTTCTTTGAAAAAATTCTCAGAATATATATTGCGTTGTCATAGAACTTGTTTACAACATAGTCCCTGAAGTAGCTGAGCTGACTTATTAGGTGGCAGTTGTTGTTTAAAAAATTGACTATAGGAGAAAGTACTAACCTTATAGAGCTCAAGTTTAAAGATGTTACGTTGTTTAGTATTTGTTTGGTACCCATCAATAAGGAATGAACTCAAGGAATTTGTAAACATGGAAAAAATTGATTATCATTATGTGACACAGTACTTTCATTTAAAAGCTCTCATCCAACCAATATCAATGCAGAGCTACATTCTACTCTGTGGGCGTATGCTCCTTAATTTGCAACAGTAAAATTTTTGGTGGCTCAGTTTAAACGAAGCCATATGAGCTGCTAAAACTAAAATTCCATTGTAAGAACGAAGACTTTCCCGGCGTATGACTGCAATGTAGTCTTCACGGGTGTACCGCCGGATAGTGTTGTGGAAACACAATATTTCGACGGCTGGCTCTGCCGTCTTCTTCAGGTGATGAGACATGTGTAATGGTCGGCTGACCCACAGATACTGAGATGGTTCGGGTGCCGCTCTTCCTTATATACAAGTCCGCGTGGCTTCGGCGATGGCTTACTATGAGCCAGGCCCGCAACCAACTGGCGGTTGGCTGCCCGTGGGCGTGGCTAAGGTTCTTGTTCCAGCCCGAGCTAATATGAAGCCCTCTACGGCGGCAGCTGGACGGAAGTACAACGTTCTCTGCGGATATTTGCCAAGGCAGGTTTCCATGCCTCACTGAGACATAGACCACTGTCTCTGTTAAGTGTGTCGGCCAGTCGAATTTCGATGGCTTCTTTGATGACAGATTCCCAAAAATGTGATGTTCTAGCCAATATCCTAACGTTATTGAACTCTACTTTGTGGCCATGGTCGTACACGTGCTCGGCGATCGCTGATTTGCTATACTGTCCCAAGCGGAGATTGCGTTTATGTTCTTCACACCGGTTTTCTATGGTGCGGATCGTTTGACCGATGTAGGTCTTTCCACACTCGCACGGTATGCTATAAATCCCCGGAACTCTTAGGCCAAGATCATCCTTGACTGAACGGAGGTAGTCCCGTATTTTAGCTGGTGGTCGGTAGAAAGATTTTATACCATGTCGTGCGAGGATTCTGCCGATTTTCCCCGAGAAACGCCCAAGGCCACCGCCTTTCTGCCTTTCGCCGGAAACACCTCGGGGAAAATCGGCAGAATCCTCGCACGACATGGTATAAAATCTTTCTACCGACCACCAGCTAAAATACGGGACTACCTCCGTTCAGTCAAGGATGATCTTGGCCTAAGAGTTCCGGAGATTTATAGCATACCGTGCGAGTGTGGAAAGACCTACATCGGTCAAACGATCCGCACCATAGAAAACCGGTGTGAAGAACATAAACGCCATCTCCGCTTGGGACAGTATAGCAAATCAGCGATCGCCGAGCACGTGTACGACCATGGCCACAAAGTAGAGTTCAATAACGTTAGGATATTGGCTAGAACATCACATTTTTGGGAATCTGTCATCAAAGAAGCCATCGAAATTCGACTGGCCGACACATTTAACAGAGACAGTGGTCTATGTCTCAGTGAGGCATGGAAACCTGCCTTGGCAAATATCCGCAGAGAACGTTGTACTCCGTCCAGCTGCCGCCGTAGAGGGCTTCATATTAGCTCGGGCTGGAACAAGAACCTTAGCCACGCCCACGGGCAGCCAACCGCCAGTTGGTTGCGGGCCTGGCTCATAGTAAGCCATGCCGAAGCCACGCGGACTTGTATATAAGGAAGAGCGGCACCCGAACCATCTCAGTATCTGTGGGTCAGCCGACCATTACACATGTCTCATCACCTGAAGAAGACGGCAGAGCCAGCCGTCGAAATATTGTGTTTCCACAACACTATCCGGCGGTACACCCGTGAAGACTACATTGCTAAAATTCCATTGCTCAACCAAGTGAGGTGACTACAGCAGAATTGGTGGAAAAAAATATATCCATATAACAGTACTGGATAACCATTGACCAAAAGTGTGCTTGCTAGCAGATATGGTAGGCATTTGAAACATTGCTGTGTATTTCCTATTGATTAAAAATTTGGACTTGAGAAAGCTGAGCGCAAGATGGGTGTCGTGATTGCTCATAATGGAACAAAATCAGTATCATGAGAATATTTCAGTCAGGTATTTGGAAAACATTCACAGCAATAAAACCCATTTTTTGCACAATTCATAAGCATGGATGAAACTTGGGACCATCACTTTACACCTGAAATGAAGGAATAGTTCAAACAATTGACTGAAAGGGAAGAGTCAGCTCCAAATAAGCAATAACAGTTCCATATGCAAGCAAGGTGATGATGTCAGTTTTTTTGGATGCACATGGGATAATTTTCATTGATTAGCTTCAGAAAGGATAAACAGTCAATGTAATGCATTATGCAAACTTATTGCAGCATTTGAGTGATGAAAGGAATTATTCTTAAAGCTAGTAATTATGACATTACCGGGTTTATATATATCAATCTTTACTTTTTGTAAAGAAAAATCAACACCTCTTTAAAAGACATGTTGAGGTACATGATCATAACACTAGAGATAAGCACAATATAAGAATTGAATACTGTTCACTTAGCATAACTGAATATAGTTTTAAGTCGATGGGAATCAGATTCTTCAACCATCTACCTAAGAATCTGAGACTAAATAAATAAATAAATTTAAAAATAGTACTGAGGATCTTATAACTGCAATATGTCCTTATAAAACAGAAGAATTATTTGATGTAATATATATTTAGTTACATTATTTATCTTATATTATCAGTTGTATTAACATGTATATATAATTATAGTATGTATACGACGAAGCCTATTTCAATATTGTATTGACTAATGGTGGATAAAATGATATGATATGATGTGAATCAAGAAAAAAGAATGACCACATTTGGCAAAAAAGAAAGTTTTCTTTCATCAAGAAAAGGCACCAGATTACACATCCATTATCACAATGACCAAAATTAATGATTTAAGGCATTTGTATAGTAATAAAGATATTATTTACAAATGTTTTGTTTGTGTTATCCTAATAAACTTCCTAATAATTTAATGTTAAATTTTTATTTTTGTAATATAGAGTTCTTTTTCACCATGAATATCATTCATCTTATATATATATATTAACCATGACATTTTCCATATATCAGAGTTCCTTCCTCAAAAGTGATCTGTGGAACAAGTGTGCCAATAACAGAAAATAAATAGTTCTTTCTTATAATACTCCTAGGGTGTCTGCCAATATGAGCTTCTCAAATCCTGTGCCCAGCTATTTGTATTTCTGTTTTTATTAAACAATTTTCCCTTCCAGTATATGTATTAATGTGCAGAACTTTTTTCCTTATCTTTATACTTAATGAGGGGCAAGGGCTTTAAATTTCTTTCTGTGCTGACACAACCAAATGTCTGCATTCCTCTTTTGCTTTTTGCAACCCTTGGTTTGAGACACTCTGTCTATACTATTATAAATCTGTATGCAAGCTGTGTGTTGTGTGTGTGTGTGTGAAATGGCATCATCCAAAAACTACTGCAGCAATTTGGATGGTGTTTTCAAATTTTTAGAGCTTATGGTCCAGATTAAAATCTGCGAAAATATGTGATGACTTATGTGTACTGAGAACTGGAGCAAAAAATGCTAAACTGTCTTTGTCACTTAAGCAAGAATACCTTCTTCTTGTTTGTGATCTCCGTTTATTAGAAATGTATATTAATTCGTTTACATGTGTGTGGGATCCTTGGTCCCAGCCATTAAGATTTTGGTTCACTTTTTGTTACTTGATTAAATATTATGAGTTTTATAATCACTGAATGGCCAATTGTCAATAAGTACTGAAAAAAGTCTGTCATAGCAATTGTTGGTTTCTTTGTTTACAGATTACTGGTTGCATTGTTCTAAGAATGGCTAGATGCCAAGGCAAAAGACCATAAAAAAGAAAAAATTATTATCAGTAGTAAATATATTTTCAGTAATATCATTATATTTGGTTGGCTTGTTTACTCTTAGCATTTATAATGTATTACCTTCTACCACCTTTTTTCCAGTTTCCCAATTAAAGGCAAAATGGGTACGAAAAAGTAACAGAAAGAAGTTCTAAATGTATGTTCAAACCATTTTCTGTGTACGGATGAATTATAATGTGTTGTGCGCAATCAACATTCAGTGATACATTAAAACAATTATTATACAGCATAAAATTGTTCTTATAATTTTTTTGTTCTCGACTTTACTTACATCTTTATTTTCTTGTTTGTCATTTGCAGGATGTTCGGTTATTAACTACTTAAAAGATCCAATTATTAGGCAACAGATTTGGGATTATTTACAGAATCTCGTATTTAGAGGCCGGCATCACAATTACAGAAGGCAAAAGGACATGGTCGAACTAGATGTTGCACTGCATATAAAAGATGAGCAAGTGAAATTTAAGCTAGTGAATGGAGAGATCTTTATAGAAAATCACAAGTGATGTAGTAATTTTCATTAATACATATATTTACTTTTTGCTGGTATTTTACTTTGATATATGAGTCCAATCAAGTATGTTGAAATTCTGTTTCTTCAATTGCTTATTTGTTTTGCGTATTAACTTAGTTTGAAGGTATATTCTACATTGCTTCTAGAATAAGTTTTGATTGTCAAAATGTGTAAGAAAGTTTCATTAAAAGTTTCCCATGTGCCAAAAACTTTTTATGATAGCTATCTCATGTAGCAACCTTCGGCGTGTTCACACCTCCCAAGCCTCATGACTCATTTTCTCCAACATGAATAAAGTTTAATAACCGAAATATTGTGTATATTTGTGTGTTCATGATATATGTTCCTCTCCCGTTGCTGTCTTCAACTTTTGTGAGTGATGAGTCATTTTCCCTTTCCTTGCAATTTATACTATCTAATATGTATATGAGATAATATTTAGCAAAATCATAAAAACTGTTTTTACTATACATCAGAGAGCTTCCTGTAAACATCAGTTGAGCATGTTATTTCCTGTCAGTGCTGATGAAATTGTGAAATAAAGCAGCAAACAAAACTCTTTAAGCAAGTGCAAATGAAGTAGCCTACTAAATGCAATACCAATCTGGTTTTAGATTAAAAGTTTAAAGTGAAATGTTAAAATAACAGTACATTTGGTTAAAAGAAATGTATGTAGTTACTTATAAATTGCTGAACTAACTTAATTTTAAAAATAGATGTTATAAGATTCTTTTAAATGCAACTACATGTGAAAGTGCCAAGAATATATCAGATTACTGTTGAAAAAGTTAATCATTGGTACCTTTGCAATAAAATGCTTCCTCTGAAACTTATGTAGCAGCTTAACTTCTCTTATTTTCATTCAGTCATGTTCTATGGCTTTAAAAGTCTTCAAAGCACAGGAAAGAGCTAATAGTCAACAATGTGCAGTAAAATCCCGAACATATTAAAAAGAACTCTTTAAAATCTCAATAACTGAATACTTTTACTACTTTTAAGAATTTTAATATAGTCATATCTGAAATGACTTTAACAAAATGCAGTTTTAAAAGTTATATTTATATTTGTGTGTTTGTTACATATAATAGTTTTCATGTAAGTATATGTATTTAAATATCCCGGGTATCTTTTCTCAGCAGTGAGCTATGGAACAAATTTTTTCAAGCAATTGTTTCATAAGATAGAAATTTATCCCATTTGAACATGTTCCAGTTATCTTGCAGGTATCAATCCCAATATATATATAAAAAAAAAGGGATAGCGAAATGAACCACCACTTACCTTAGATGATGGTATCATGGGGTAAACACAGAACACAGGAAAAACAATGAATATTTCGAGACTTGTCTCTTTGTCAACAGGAGAAAATGAAGGAGGGAGGGTGGTGTGGGAGAATGACCTTTAGTCAGGAACATGGTGTGGAAACAGATGTTTTTGGAGATCGTCCCCCTCAAACCCATCCTGTGGCTGAGGTTCATAGATGACATTTTTATGATCTGGACACATGGAGAAAAGACCCTTCTAAATTTTCTGGATAATCTAAACGCCTTTAATAACTCATTTAATTTCAAATGGACCTACTCCCACACCCAGGCTACATTCTTGGATGTGGACCTGTCCCTTTCCAATGGCCACCTCAGCACCTCAGTCCACACCAACTCAAAGCAGTACCTCCATTTTGACAGCTGCCATCCATTACATACCAAACGTTCCCTACCCTACAGTCTTGGCATTCAAGGCAGTTGTATATGCTCCAATCAGAAATCCCTTATGGAATATTCAAACAACATCTCACAAGCATTGGTATCCCACAATTATCCCCCATCTTTGGTTCACAAGCAACTTTCAAGAGCCACATTGCAACCTGCTCTACCTATTGACTGCTCCAAACCCCCCGAAACCAACCATAGTCCAGTCCTGGTTACACAATACTTTCCTGGCCCTGAATCCATCAATAAAATCCTTTAGCAGGGTTATGATTTCCTACTAACTTGCCCAGAAATGAGATCCATTCTTCCAAAAATCCTCCCGGGCCCTCCCAGAACTTGTTTCAGCAGGCTTCCCAACCTCAGCCAGCTACTAGTTCACAAACACAGTCTTCCTCTTCCCATCAGACAGTCCCAAGGAGCCTTCCCATGCAATAGACCCCGCTGTATGATGTGCAACATTCACCATGCCTCCACCACTTTCACCAACCCTATTACTGGCGAGAACTTTCCTATCATAGGACACGCCACCTGTGAAACATCCTACCTAATATACCAGCTAACCTGCAAACACTGCCTGGCTTCCTAGATAGGTTTGACTAGCAATCCGTTAGCCATTAAAATGAATGGCCACCGTCAGACAGTTTTCACTCGGAATCCAAAACATCCAGTAGCTATTCATGCCATCTCCCATGACACTAATAATTTCAATTCTTGTTTCACGGTCCATGCTATCAGAGTCCTCCCAAACAACAGCAGCTTCTCTGAACTCAGAAGGTGGGAACTTGCCTACCAGTACAAACTAGGCAACCTCCTGGTCTTAATTTCAGATAATACCCAGTTAGTACTTTTCCTTCCCTCTACCCTCTACTTGCCCCCATGCCCACTGTCTACAGTTTATTGAACCACCGCATTCCAGAGGTGATGTTTAACTACATAGATTCTTTTATTATTATTATCATTATATTTTTTCAATTTTATTTTGTTTATTTATTTAATTTTACTTTCTCATATTTATGTTATGAACATTTGAATATATTTTTCCACACTTTTGTTTTGAGTTTATTTGTGTGTTCACCCCATGATACCATCATCGAAGGTAAGTGGTGGTTCATTTCGCTATCCCTTTTTTGTAAATCCATAATTTCGTAAGGTCACTCATTCATTCACCTCGATAGCTATTGGCTGGAGAACGGTGTCTCGTGTCAGCCTTTGCTCGCTAAACAGCGACCAGAGATACCATTAGTAGAAATTTGTTCACATTTTAATAGCTAAGCAACTACTACCAAATTAATTGCCTTAATACATTCATTAAGTTTGCTTTTTGTAGTGTTTCATAGTTGAAAGAAATACTGATAAATTTTGCAGATGAAATAACGTTGATCTGTTTTTCGGTAATATGTTGCTAATGAAAGGTACTTAAAAAAACTTTAAAAAAATTAAATTACTCAGGGTCTTTACTGTAACCATGAATGCCAATTGTCATTCTGGCTTAGCATAAATTTCCATTTAATTAAAACTTTCACCAATGTTGTTGCTTGACCAAAGTTTATGCATAATGGTTTATTTGCTTTTTAGGTATTTTACTGACAACTTTCGTTAATTGTCTTTCTTCATGTTCACTGTATGTAAGTTACTAGGTTATATCAAGTGGACATCAGACCAAATGTATTACCTAATCAACTGTTCTGGCAATTAATTTCTTTGGAGTTGCTCAACCGTTTAATAATATGGAATGTGTATTAAGAAGTTCTCTGGCCGTTAGAGATACTGTGACCAATGGTATTGTCTCTGCCAATGATTACTTTATGATTGTTTGCCCGGTCTCAGTAAAAAACAACGCGATGCTTTCAAAGCAAACAAACGGGAAATTTTTAAATTTTGCAGAGTGAACTCTAAAGGTCAAATTCGTGTCAATTTTGTATCTAAGCAAGTTCAAGTCTATGGCCTTTGAAACAATTATATGATTACACAGTCTTACCTGTCCGTGTTTAATACCTACATTTAGTAATACTTCTGAGTTCTTCAAGGTCAAGAGATTTTATTCACCCTAAGGGTGGAACACAGATCAAGTTCATATTTTGTTGGATCAGGTCAACCTTTTATAATCTTTGACCCTAAAAACTGGAAGTGTTCTAGACCCATGATGATAAGCAAAAAACAGTCACGGGCTTACACTAGTATATAATAATCCATACGAATCCCAAAGAAAACAAAAGGTAAACACAAATTAAATTTTCTATTATATAATTATTCAATAACATATTTTAATATTTCACTGTTGCCATTTCAGTTTATTATGCTCAGCTATTCTGTTCTCTCTCTCAGTTCTTTCTGTCTAGGCTTTTCACATGCTTAGTCACTCTTGTATTTCAGGTGGTTAAAATACCCACCCAGAATTTCCTAGCTGGGTACTGCTATCCACCATACCCATATTTTCGATGAACCTTTATAAATATGTATAAAATGAAATAGGTATTCTCACATCGATGCCCGCAGATATTCAATTTTATAAATCTATAGTTACTGTACTTTTGTTCTGCATTGTCAAAGATGCTTTGAGATAGTGGTTTTCTCTAACAGACAGTTAAAATTTTGACTTCTTTTTAGATATATTTGTATATACTACATTCACACAGGTATGGGGATTTTATTAAAAATGGATTCACAACAGTCATATGTGCTGAACAGTTTGTAAACAGGTGCTACAAATTAGGTTTTCAATATAATGGTCATGTTCCTTCAAAAGAGGAAGGGCCTCGTGGCATAAAAATAATGAATTGTTAACTTTATTACTGTTCAACTTATGTAGACTTGGCTGTTAAAAGAATTGATAGTGATGTCAGTGATTCAAAGTAAATTTCTGATGTTATTAATATTGTTGTTCATAAGAACAAATTCATATCTAAATTGGATTTAATTTATATGGATTGAAGTAGGTTTAAAGTTGGTTTAAATTCTTCAGATGAAACAATTTTAAACCAAAACATTATTAACAATTTAATACATAGATTCACTGTGTTGGCTTAAGACGTCTGTAATTAGGTTATGATTATTCACATAGACTAAGAGAGAAAATGATATTTAATTTTTTTATGAATATGTGACTTTAATTAGTCTCTTGGATTAAACTTTTCTAAATATTTATTGTATCGACTTGGTGCTATTTTAATAAAGATGTGTATTAATTTATTCTTTTTATATTAAAATCAGTAGTCACATTTCCAATTTCATTTGGAATCAGGGGCGTAGCTACTATGGGGCTAGGCGGTGCAGTGCACCGGGGCCCCTAAGCTCAGGGGGCCCTTAAGCATACCTCGGAGGGCCCCAAAGTGCACCTCTGGGGGCCCCCAAGCGCAGTTCAGAGGCCCACGAGCCTTCATGGCAACTGGTGACATTTTTTTAGCTCTACAGGCATCTAAGGGAGCCCCTGAGACACAGGAAGCCTCTCACTAAGGGTCTTCTCACTGCTCAGGGGGCCCCTAAGCACAACTCAAGGGCCCCATCCTCAGCTCTGGGGCCCTTACCAGCAACACAAAGCTAAAAAAGGTTCCCCATCTGGCCTGAGGGCCCAAAATAAATTTTTTGCACCGGGGCCCTTGTTGACCTAGCTACGCCACTGTTTGGAATGTGAAGTTTGTTGGCAGAAAATCACAAAAAATATTGTGGTGTCATATATATTATTTCTATAAGATGTTTTTTTTTTCCCTCAAGCCATTATCTCCCTTCATACTTAACCGAAATCAATGAATGAGGTGTCATTTTAAAACTTATGATCTCCAATTTGGTCACATCATATTTTAAGAAAGAAATTTTTCAGAATTTGTTCCTTAAAGGGCAAAAATGTCAATATTTCTAAAATGCTGTTTTTTGTATTATGAGTCTTTTATCTTCCTGGATACCTATCTGAAATCGTTTAATGAAGTATCATTTTAAAGATTAAGATCTCCACTTCGGTGACATCATATATTAAGAAACGAATTTTTCGGTATTCGACCCTTAAAGGGCTAAAGTATCAATATTTCTCCAACCTATTTTTGTGTTACAAGCCATGTATCTCTCTTCATATCTAACTGATATGAGGTATTATTTGAAAGATTAAGGTCTCCAGCGTGGATACATTGTATTTTAAGAAAGGAATTTTCCGTAATTCGACCCATAAAGGTTGAAATCACCATTATTTCCATAACATATTTTTTATTATTATTATTACTAGTATTATTATTATTTTTTTGTCACGAGCTATTTATCTCCCTTGATATCTAATCAAAATTGAGAATGAGGTATTATTTTAGAAATTAATTCACAAATTATATTTTAAAAAAGGAATTTTTCAGAATTCATCCCTTAAAGGGCAAAAGTATTCATATTTCTTCAATCCGTTTTTGTGTCATAGGTCACATATCTCCCTTGATATATAAGCAATATAGATAAATGAGGTATCATATTAAGTAAAGATTAAGGTCTCCATCATGGTCACATTATATTTAATAAAGGAATTTTTCGTAATTTCACCCTTAAAGGGCCAAAAATGTCAATATTTCGAAAACGCGTTTTTTTGTGTCTCGAGCCATTTATCTCCCTGGATATCTAACCAAAATCGATAAATGAAATAGGATTATGAAGAGTAATGTCTCAGCTTTGATGACATCATATATTAAGAAAGATTTTTTTTTTTTAATTCAAAGGCAAAAAGTATCGATGGTCCTACAAAGGATTTTTGTGTCACAAGCTATTTATCTTCATTAATATCTAACCAAAATAGATAAATGAGGTATCATTCTAATGATTATAGTCTCCGCTGTGCTCACATCATATTTTAAGAAAGGAATTTTTCTGAATTGAACCCTTAAAGGGATAAAATATCAGTATTTCTAAAATACTTTTTTTGTGTCTCGAGTCATGTAATTCCCTTGATAAAAAAACAAAATTGATAAACTAGGTATCATTTTAAAGACTGAAGTCTTTATAAGAAATACATTCTGTTACACCATTTTTTTTATTTTTTAAATTCTAACCTTAAAGAGCAAAAGCATTAACATTTCTACAATGCATTTTTCTGTCACAAGCAATTTATCTCTCATGATACCTAACATAAATCGTTAAACAAGGTATCATTTTAAAGACCAAGGTGTCTGCTTTGGTCACACCATATTCTATAAAAGGTATTTTTGGGAATTCGATCCTTTTAGGGCAAAAGTATCAATATTATTTCTTCAACATGTTTTTATTAATCTTATAATTATTAAGAGCCATTTATCTCCTTCAATACCTAACCAAAATTGATAAACAACATATTGTTTTAAAGATTAAGGCCTCCTATTTGGTAAAATCATAAATTAAGAAAGAATATTTTGGAATTTGATGCCTAAAGATGTCGCGCATATGAGACAGTTCAGAGCCGAGTCCCTAGATTGCAGCAGCAGATATCACAGGAATGTCAATAAACTTTTTATATATATATATATATATACGCAATAAGTAATTTTTCTATTTTTTTTTTTTTGCTATACAATTCAAATGTAAACATTTTATTCGCACAGCAACACATATCACAGATATGTTCATATGCTGTGAGCATTTTGTTCAGGTTGGTTGTATTCTGTTAAGGTCAGTTTCAGTTTGTCATACATACAGCGTGTATTAAATTTTTCTAACTGTTTCATGAAATGTTGTAAGTATTTTGATGCTTACCTATTATACTAAACAAATATATATTTTTGCTACAAAAGTGCGGTTCTACTTTTCATTATATTACAAGAATTCAACCTTTCTATTCATCATATTTTATTTACGAAATTTTCACATGGGTCATGTAGTAGTTATTTTATTTCTTTCAAGTTCATCAAATTTGAAAGATTTCAAATCCCTATATACTAGGCGTATTTTTTAAGTAAGTACCATTTTGTCACACCGTGGCTTCAGTGCTACGGTTGGCGTTCCGCGCATGCGCACTGGGTACCTGCATCTCTTGCCTACGCACTGACGCCATTACAGTCTAATTCTTCCTTGTTTACGTTGTTCACTGAGTGTTTAAGATGCCTCCGATAATCGTGAGTCCTGCCGACTATGAAGTATGGGCTGTTATAAGATTTCTTTGTGCTAAAGGCCTAAAACCGATCAATATTCATCATGAAATCTGTGCTGTTTACGGACAAAACATTATGAGTGATGGAATGGTGAGAAAGTGGGTGAGAGCATTTGAAGATGGCTGCACAAATGTGCATGATGAACAACGGAGTGGGCGTCCTTCGGTCGTTCATGAAAGTTTGGTGCAGAAAGTGGACAATAAGGTGAGAGAAAACAGACGCTTTACGATTTCCTCCTTGTGTGATGACTTTCTTAATGTTTCTCATAGTGTTTTGTATGGCATTGTGATTGAGCACTTGAATTACCGAAAATTGTGCTCACGTTGGGTACCGGAAATGTTAATGGATGTGCACAAAACCAAACGTGTAGGCAGTGCATTGACTTTCCTTGAGCAGTACCACATCGGTGGTGATGATTTCTTAAGCCAAATTGTTACGGACAATGATACATGGGTAGCCTATGTCACACCTGAATCAAAGCAACAGTCCATGGAATGGCGGCATTCAGATTCACCCAAAAAAGTGAAGTTCAAGCAAACGATTTCTGCCCGGAAAATCAAGTGCACAGTCTTTTGGGACAGAAAAGGAGTATTGCTTCTGGAATTTCTGCCTCATAATGAGACAGTCAATGCAGCAGCTTATTGTGAGACATTGAACAATCTGCACCATTCAATGCAGAACAAAAGACGTGGCAAGTTGAGCAAGGGCATCATTTTGCTGCATGACAATGCCCATCCACATGTGGCTAATCAGACCGAAGATCTCATCACATCTTTTTGATGGGAAACTATAGATCATCGTGCGTACAGCCCTGATCTGGCGCCCAGTGACTACCATCTGTTCCTGCACTTGAAGAAACACCTGGGCGGTCAGCGTCTTGAAGACGATAACGAAGTCAAAACAGTGGTTAACTACTACTATGAGGAGGGTTTTCAAAAACTGGTACTATGTTGTGACAAGTGCTTCGATATTGAAGGGAATTATGTAGAAAAGTAGAGTAAGGTACAGGCTTTCATGTAAAAATAAAATTATTGATATATATTTGCATGTCTTTTTTTAATTTCAAAACGGTACTTACTTAAAAAAAACATGCCTCATATCTTAAAGGCATTGTTGACGGCATTTACTGGAGAAGCATGGGGGCATGAAATTCTTTTTCTGGTCTTTGTTTTATGGTGGTTGAATTATACTGAACTAGTGCTGTGCAAATTGCTGTCTACTCAATCAGATATTCTTATCACCAGTCCTCTTTACTAAGATGATCTGGAGCTTCCCTAGGCTTGATGGGCAAATGAAAACTCAGTGGACAATAAAGGCTCAGCAGTGCAGAAATGGTGCACAGCATCTTCCTAGCACGTGACACACAACAAACGTTGAGATTAGAGAAAACGGGACAAGATTGTATGACAGGGTCTATAATAAATCAGTGACTACTGTTGATATTTTGGGTATGTTCTGTCAACTGAGCCATCATCGATATAATCTGTTTGATATACATATGTAATGACAGTATTATAAACAGTGAAATCAGAACACAATGTACCCATAACATAAATTATACTTAAAGTATACCCTAGATCCATATCATGATTTATATGAGGATTCAAAAATATGTGACGTCTTGTAAAGATTTACATCAGTGTATAGAACACACGTTAATGACATAACTGATATGATTCTCATATATGACTGTAAATAACAAAAATATCAACAATATTATTGGGGAAAAGATTGTTCTCAAATGATGAAATCAGCTGTGCTGGAAAGCTGCTCACTTGCAGCAATTGTACTGTAGTAGTTATAAACATCTAAAGGTACATTTTTTAACTATATATCCACGCTGTTAAATATATTGTCTTCTTTATCATCATCATTATAGAAGTAATCTATGTATTGTTGAATTTAATCTGTCTTGTTTCTAGTAATATTCGCTCTCCTGTATTTAAGAAATTCAAGTTGCCTTAAATTAGAGGCCACACCTCAATCCATATACACACAAAATATACAGTTAAGTATGAGTAGGAATGATGAATAAGAAACTGATGACAAGAATAATATACACCTCCCATATCAGTACACAGTTTTAATGTCGACATTTTAGCTGTTCCTTCTTCTGCAGAGACCATGTTTGGATGACTGAACAGTTGCTACTGAAATGTTGAAATGTTATGCAATCTGATGATTTTTACTTTTTCGTTAACACAGCATAGTGCCCAGTCTTTAAATATCCGAATTTTCTTGAAGTAAATGTATGAAGTCTGGCTTCATCTCCACCCAGCACATGAATAGAAGACTGAGCATACTGCTCGAGCTTATGTCCCCTGTACTTTATTTCTGACATTTTGCCAATAGAGGTAACACTGGCAATGATAAACCGAACGAGCCTAGACAGTGTTTGCATGACTCTCTATGGAACACACAACATGGACCAGAAGTTGATGGTGATAGCGCCATAAATAAGTGTGAAGGCAAACAGTGAGTGGAATATAAGTTCCATTACAATAAGTAATAACAAATTCGATATTAAATATACACATCAGAAAATTTTAAAACAGGACATAGCAAACTTTTTAATTTTTATAGTATCCAACTTCTTCAATAAAGTTAAAACACTCTTAGAAAATGATTATCTTCATGAATTGGTCTCCTTTGTAAATAAAATGATTTACTTGCTATCTCGCTGTTATCGTAAATAAATCTACTTGGCAAATCTGTTGTATTTAAAAAAAATTAGTATTTAGAGAAGAAATGTCCCTTGTACTGTTACATGAGTGGTGAGTGTAGACATGCATAATGTACCAAAAAAAAAAAAAAACTTTTTACTTGCTTCCTTTATAAAAATGGCCTTTTTTTTTTACTAATTTTTGTTCAAGAAAACTGAATACGACATTATAATATTTTATTAGCTCTAGTTTCTTTAGAGACACTACTTGTGTTAAATGTATTTCTTAAGTAAAACCCAGTATTTTATTAATATGATATCTGTCTACAACAGAAATAGCAAGTAGGTATTTTAATTGAATCAATGTACATGTAAATTAGTAAAAAACAATAATATAAACAACAAAACTTGCTATTTCGTAAGATGGACTATTCATGAGTGCACCTTCGCTTTGCTTATTGTTTGTACTCATGTTCTGGAGCATCTCTTGCAACCATCCAAGCAGATGAGTGCCCACTTACCCTTATGTCTTCATTCCATAATTGAAATATCATGGTGGAATCGCTCATTATGCTCATCACTCACTGCACCACAGTTCAGAGGAAGAAAGTCCAGATGAGAATGAAAGAAAAGAATTTGAGTGACATATTGCACACTAATTTATGGTACTTCTCTAGGAAGGTATTTAAAATCTGAACATAGTTTTCATCTCTTCTGTTTCCTAAGAAACCTTTCACAGCACATCTAAAGGCTTTCCTAAGAAGCTTATTCACTATTCTGGAGGGCTCAATCAAAATTTTCATCCTTAAGAAGGTGACAAATTTGCAGACCAACAAAGATTCCTTCTTTCAATTTAACATAGTGAGAAATTGGAATTTTGCTCTTATATATTTGAAATAGATGTTCAAAATTCTAAAGGAGTCAGGTCTAAAGTATCGAGATAGAAGAATACTCTATAAACTATATAAGAATCAGGTGGCTATAATAAAAGTAGAGAATCACGAGAGACATGCATCAGTTAAAAAGGGTGAGAGACAAGGTTGTAGTCTATCCCCGTTAATATTCAACTTATATGTAGAAGAAGCAATGAAGAAAGTCAAAGAAAAATTTCCATGTGGCATAAGTTTTCAGGGAGAAAAAATCAGTATGCTACGATTTGCTGACGACATTGTCTTGTTAGCAGAGAGGGCTGAGGATATTGAGAAGTTACTGAATGGCATGAACAAAATACTGAAGGAAGATTTAGGACTGAATATAAATCAAAGCAAGACAAAAGTGATGAAATGTAGCAAAAATGATACCAATACTAGTGGATTAAATATAAAAATAGGATCGGATGCAATAGAATTCTGCTACTTGGGAAGTAAAATTACAACCAATGGCCGAAGCAGGAATGATGTTAAACGCAGAATAGCACTAGCAAAAAGAGCCTTCATGAAAAAGAGAAACCTTTTAGTTTCAAATAATGATCTAGGAATTAGAAAGAACTTTTTAAAACTCTTTGTGTGGAGCACAGCACTTTACGGTAGTGAAACATGGACTTTAGGAATACCGGAAATAAAGAAAATTGAAGCATTTGAAATGTGGTGCTACATAAGAATGCTGAAAATTAAGTGGACAGACAAAGTAAGAAATGAACGAGTTTTAGAAATTATGGGTGAGAAAAGAAGTTTGTTGAAGAAGCTTACGGAAAGAAGAGACAGGCTGGTAGGTCATATTTTGAAACATGCTGGATTGGTTAATTTGTTAGCGGAGGGAACAGTCGAAGGTAAGAACTGTAGAGGAAGACAGAGATTAGAATATATGAAACAGATAATTGAGGACATGGGCTGTAAGGGGTATGTAGAAATGAAGAGGTTAGCACAGGATAGGAAAGGATGGAGGATTGCATCAAACCAGTCGAAAGACTGATAACAGCCAAAAAAAAAAAAAAAAAAAATGAAATTTTCTGTGTTCCTATCCATCCCCTTTATAAAGTTCTTCGTAAGTCTCAGTTTGATATGTAAAGGGGACAGAAGAATTTTATTCAGCAAGCATGATGGATTAGCGACTAACGCTCTGGCCTCCCATTTAGGAAGACACAAGTTTGAATCTGGCCATCCCATGGTTTCCTCAAATCACTACTGGTGAATGCCAGGATGGTTTCTTCAAAAAGGCCATGGTTCAAATTCCTTCCCTTTCCTTGCCCCCCAGTTGTTTCCCACCTCTAATTACAATGAGATGTAAAGCCATAAGCGAAAAGAAGCTATACATTTCTGCCGTAGAGTTGTGCCATAAACATAAAGCACTATTTTGTAATGTTGGGTTTTATTCTCCGTCTAGTGCAGCTAACAAATGAAAAAACTTTGTTATGGCATATGCGTTTCGGTTTATTAGACCATCATCAGTGCCCTAGAACAAGTTATGTACAATTTTTGATGTTCAGCATAATGTTTATCTAAATGAAGGTATAAATTTTGTTATTAAATATTATTATAGCTTATTTTACTTACAGTTTTTCTATATTACATTACTGTATGGAATTTTTCCATATCAGTTTCTCCCCTTGAGGTTTCTCACTCACTGAACAATTTTCAATAGAAAACATAATTTGCACACGACTGAGTTTAGAAAATCAGATATTATTAATAAACAATAAAAAAAATATGGCTGATAAATGACTCATGAATCCTGTGTTGAATTTTTCCAACCTATATTTTATTTAAATTAAAAATTCCATAGTATTTTTTTTTTCTCGAAAGCCCCTGAAATTCCCTAGTATTTACTGAAATATCATTATATATCAGAACATAGAGCTAACTGCATTTTAACTGTCATATTCGTAATTCTGTGGCTAAAATTGACTAGAAACACCTGTTTTCATGTTGGATGCATTTTAATTGTTCGCTATTGAAATTAGTAAAGATTTACAGGACATGTGGTCAGATAGATGCACTTTCAATGAGACAAGGTGTGGGGACCTGCCAGTCATCAATTTATGACTCCCGGGGGACAGGGAACCGACCAAACCTGCTACCTCTCAGAGGTAAAGAACAGGTAGTGTTAAGCTTATTGCCTGTTGGAGGTTTACTGGCAAATATTGTTTAAACTGTAACCATGAAAGTTTATTTAATCTTATACCTTTACTGCAAGATCATAAACTGTTACCTGGTCACCAAGATTCAACATAAAAATAAAAGTCGCTGTTGAAATAACTGTTCACGGTTTTGTTTCAAAACTTTATACAGTATCTGATATCAAATTATACAGCCTTAGGATAGCATTGGATATTTCAGAGTCCTTGATAAAGAGTGAAGATCATCATAACTACCAGGTCACGTTCACTCCATACATCATTTCACACAAACATCCCCAACTTATTATGATAGTCGAAGAAAAGCAACCGATCATTGTTATAAAAAGATTGCTAAGTCCTCTCAAAATAATTTCAACTCCACTCACCAGATTCTATGTAGCACTGCATATGGAAATATTCTTAGTTTCAAAATGTCACACATGTGCTAAAAAATTTTAAGTCACCACGACTCCTACTAAATCAGGAACTCAAGTGTCACAGCTCATGCCTGCCTACATTCTGTGTGGAGAACTCGATTTCCCTAGGTTTAAATAGATTTCTTCCAAGGTTATGCAATCTATTTTTTTCCCCTTATTTTTAATACAATCTTTTTAAAACTTTACAATTTTGTAGGCTATTTTATGTCGAACATTTCATGTTGTTATAAATTTGTGCTAAACTTTTTTCATTTTGATGTTATTAATTGTTTTAAGCTTCATTTTTGTTGTTTGCGTTTAACTTTAAAAATACTTTGTCAGTAGTTTTATTAATATTTTCCATTTCGTTTGATATATATTGCGGCTTCCTAACTCATGAAATTTTTAAAATTGTGTTGCGTCTTAAATTTCTTTCTCTTTTCCACCCATGTGACGTCATGCTAAAATCTAACATCTCGCTAACTACATTTTATTTTGAAATGAAATTTACACATATCCCTTAGAAAAAATTGCTCTATTTCTTTTATTGCATCGTTCTTTCTTATTTTAATTACCACCCATGGGGTCACGCTGACATAGGCTTTTGATGATGAAATATGTTACAAAGTCTACAAATTCAAATACGAAAATTTTACTTTTTCCCCATAAATTTCAAACTTTCTGCCAAATCATTATTATATTCTTGTTCTCTGAATTTTTCCTTTTTTTTTTTTTAACATAATTTTGTCCTCCTAACTATTTTATTTACTAAATTAAAATTCTTTTTCTTACTTAAAACATACTTAGGATTTACTTATAGGCTTAAAATTTTGGTCAGAATGTGTCTCCCTGTGCTGGTAACATACTATGATAGTTAAATTTGGATTAGCTCTTCTAAATAACTGATTTTTTTCCCGATCTGACGCTTTTTCCTTTGTTGTCGCCATTCAGATATGTGGTGAAATTAACTTAAAAATTGTTATATCTCCCTCAGTAAAATTTTTAGGCAACATCAATATGTTCATCTTTAAGATCACTACCTGTGGAAATTGACATGGAAAGATTACTTTACTTTGAAATTTTGTCTTCCAGACTTTTATGTTTTCTTACAATCTTGGTTTATTTTTGAGTTAGAAGCTGCTTTATTATTAAGATTCAATTAGTATTATTTATTTGCTGTACTAAAGTTTTGATTTACCCCTCTTTAAAATGTTTTAAGAAACTTGTTCATCCATAATGGCATATAGCAGTTTTGAATAGCGCACTTGATGAATAACTAACAGTAAATTCAGTTTATTGCAACTCTCAGTTGCTTCACTATTTTTCAGAAATCTCGAATAATTACAGTGATGTCTTGTGGTGGAGAGGGAGACCAGTGAATAGTGTGTGACAAATACTGAGAGTAAGCGGTGGGAAAATGCTAGCAAATAAGTGAAGTCTGCCATTGAAAACAGTTGAACAGTTTTTGTATTCATTTGGCCAACTGGGTCAAGGGATAATTTTCAAATACTGGCAGTTCAAACAGTTTTCTACATCAGTGTGAAAGTTGACACCATATAGATCAGTTTAGTCTCTTTGGTCAAAGTGTCCAATTCTTTTTTAAATGCAAGTTTTTTAAACAAAGAAACATTCCAGTGCAGTTAAGTTATGGACTTGACATGTCTGGTTATCGTCTTGATCGAACCCATCAAGATAAAGGGAGTGCAATGACACTGTTCGTATTATCAGTAGTTTGTGTAGTGAATC
>JARYHS010013630.1:256656547-256678611 GCA_031002005.1 Vandiemenella viatica | reverse complement strand
TCGGCCAACGTTGTGCATGACAGGAAACTCCATGCTACTTCCAACCACAAACATCAGTGATCTGTGCTAGGTAGTGGTGGCTGAAAAGTGAAATATAGGAAAAAACACGTCTATTTTTATATATATATATAAGATGTATATTAATTCGTTTACATGTGTGTGGGATTCCTTGGTCCCAGCCATTAAGATTTTTGTTCATTTTTTGTTACTTGATTAAATATTATGAGTTTTATAATCACTGAATGGCCAATTGTCAATAAGTACTGAAAAAAGTCATAGCAATTGTTGGTTTCTTTGTTTACAGATTACTGGTTGCATTGTTCTAAGAATGGCTAGATGCCAAGGCAAAAGACCATAAAAAAGAAAACATTATTATCAGTAGTAAATATATTTTCAGTAATATCATTATATTTGGTTGGCTTGTTTACTCTTAGCATTTATAATCTATTACCTTCTACCCCCTTTTTTCCAGTTTCCCAATTAAAGGCAAAATGGATACGAAAAAGTAACAGAAAGAAGTTCTAAATGTATGTTTAAACCATTTTCTGTGTACGGATGAATTATAATGTGTTGTGCGCAATCAACATTCAGTGATACATTAAAACAATTATTATACAGCATAAAATTGTAGTAAAATTGTTCTTATAATTTTTTTGTTCTTGACTTTACTTACATCTTTATTTTCTTGTTTGTTATTTGCAGGATGTTCGGTTATTAACTACTTAAAAGATCCAATTATTAGGCAACAGATTTGGGATTATTTACAGAATCTCATATTTAGAGGCCGGCATCACAATTACAGAAGGCAAAAGGACATGGTCGAACTAGATGTTGCACTGCATATAAAAGATGAGCAAGTGAAATTTAAGCTAGTGAATGGAGAGATCTTTATAGAAAATCACAAGTGATGCAGTAATTTTCATTAATACATATATTTACTTTTTGCTGGTATTTACTTTGATATTTGAGTCCAATCAAGTATGTTGAAATTCTGTTTCTTCAATTGCTTATTTGTTTTGTGTATTAACTTAGTTTGAAGGTATATTCTACATTGCTTCTAGAATAAGTTTTGATTGTCAAAATGTGTAAGAAAGTTTCATTAAAAGTTTCCCATGTGCCAAAAACTTTTTATGATAGCTATCTCATGTAGCAACCTTCGGCGTGTTCACACCTCCCAAGCCTCATGACTCATTTTCTCCAACATGAATAAAGTTTAATAACCGAAATATTGTGTATATTTGTGTGTTCATGATATATGTTCCTCTCCCGTTGCTGCCTTCAACTTTTGTGAGTGATGAGTCATTTTCCCCTTTCCTTGCAATTTATACTATCTAATATGTATATGAGATAATATCTAGCAAAATCATAAAAACTGTTTTTACTATACATCAGAGAGCTTCCTGTAAACATCAGTTGAGCATGTTATTTCCTGTCGGTGCTGATGAAATTGTGAAATAAAGCAGCAAACAAAACTCTTTAAGCAAGTGCAAATGAAGTAGCCTACTAAATGCAATACCAATCTGGTTTTAGATTAACAGTTTAAAGTGAAATGTTAAAATAACAGTACATTTGGTTAAAAGAAATGTATGTAGTTACTTATAAATTGCTGAACTAACTTAATTTTAAAAATAGATGTTATAAGATTCTTTTAAAATGCAAGTACATGTGAAAGTTCCAAGAATATATCAGATTACTGTTGAAGAAGTTAATCATTGGTACCTTTGCAATAAAATGCTTCCTCTGAAACTTATGTAGCAGCTTAACTTCTCTTATTTTCATTCAGTCATGTTCTATGGCTTTAAAAGTCTTCAAAGCACAGGAAAGAGCTAATAGTCAACAATGTGCAGTAAAATCCAGAACATATTGCAAAGAACTCTTTAAAATCTCAATAACTGAATACTTTTACTTCTTTTAAGAATTTTAATATAGTAATATCTGAAATGACTTTAACAAAATGCAGTTTTAAAAGTTATATTTGTATGTTTGTTACATATAATAGTTTTCATGTAAGTATATGTATTTAAATATCCCGGGTATCTTTTCTCAGCAGTGAGCTATGGAACAAATTTTTTCAAGTAATTGTTTCATAAGATAGAAATTTATCCCATTTGAACATGTTCCAGTTATCTTGCAGGTATCAATCCCAATATATATATAAATTTTTTATATTAGGATAAAACCACGAAAACGCCACCAGTTGCTTAAAAGTTTTTATTCTTTAAAACTTTACTGCAGTTTCGACAAATAAATGTTTGTCTTCTTCAGAAGTACACGTTAAAATTGCATAGGCGGAAGCATTATCACTAATCAGTCCTTTCGTGTGAAGTTGCACATCGTCACGGTTCTTCCTTCCGTCTACCGGACAACATCTGTACGAGGCGGGCGAGGGATAGCGAAATGAACCACCACTTACCTTAAATGATGGTATCATGGGGTAAACACAGAACACAGGAAAAACAATGAATGTTTCGAGACTTGGCTCTTTGTCAACAGGAGAAAATGAAGGAGGGTGGGTGGTCTGGGAGAATGACCGTTAGTCAGGAACATGGTGTGGGAACAGATGTTTTTGGAGAACATCCCCCTCAAACCCATCCTGTGGCTGAGGTTCATAGATGACATTTTTATGATCTGGACACATGGAGAAAAGACCCTTCTAAATTTTCTGGATAATCTAAATGCCTTTAATAACTTTAATTTCAAATGGACCTACTCCCACACCCAGGCTACATTCTTGGATGTGGACCTGTCCCTTTCCAATGGCCACCTCAGCACCTCAGTCCACACTAACTCAAAGCAGTACCTCCATTTTGACAGCTGCCATCCGTTACATACCAAACGTTCCTTACCCTACAGTCTTGGCATTCAAGGCAGTTGTATATGCTCCAATCAGAAATCCCTTATGGAATATTCAAACAACATCTCACAAGCATTGGTATCCCACAATTATCCCCCATCTTTGGTTCACAAGCAACTTTCACGAGCCACATTGCAACCTGCTCTACCTATTGACTGCTCCAAACCCCCCGAAACCAACCATAGTCCAGTCCTGGTTACACAATACTTTCCTGGCCCTGAATCCACCAATAAAATCCTTTAGCAGGGTTATGATTTCCTACTAACTTGCCCAGAAATGAGATCCATTCTTCCAAAAATCCTCCCTGGCCCTCCCAGAACTTGTTTCAGCAGGCTTCCCAACCTCAGCCAGCTACTAGTCCACAAACACAGTCTTCCTCTTCCCATCAGACAGCCCCAAGGAGCCTTCCCATGCAATAGACCCCCCTGTATGATGTGCGACATTCACCATGCCTCCACCACTTTCACCAACCCTATCACTGGCGAGAACTTTCCTATCGTAGGACACGCCACCTGTGAAACATCCTACCTAATATACCAGCTAACCTGCAAACACTGCCTGGCTTCCTAGATAGGTTTTACTAGCAATCCGTTAGCCATTAGAATGAATGGCCACCGTCAGACAGTTTTCACTCGGAATCCAAAACATCCAGTAGCTATTCATGCCATCTCCCATGACACTAATAATTTCAATTCTTATTTCACAGTCCATGCTATCAGAGTCCTCCCAAACAACAGCAGCTTCTCTGAACTCAGAAGGTGGGAACTTGCCTACCAGTACAAACTAGGCACAAGGCAACCTCATGGTCTTAATTTCAGATAATACCCAGTTAGTACTTTTCCTTCCCTCTACCGTCTACTTGCCCCCATGCCCACTGTCTACAGTTTATTGAACCACCACATTCCAGAGGTGATGTTTAAATACATAGATTCTTTTATTATTATTATCATTATATTTTTTCAATTTTATTTTGTTTACTTATTTATTTTTACTTTCTCAACTTTATGTTATGAACATTTGAATATATTTTTCCACACTTTTGTTTTGAGTTTATTTATGTGTTCACCCCATGATACCATCATCTAAGGTAAGTGGTGGTTCATTTCGCTATCCCTTTTTTTGTAAATCCATAATTTCGTAAGGTCACTCATTCATTCACCTCGATAGCTATTGGCTGGAGAACGGTGTCTCGTGTCAGCCTTTGCTCGCTAAACAGCGACCAGAGATACCGTTAGTAGAAATTTGTTCACATTTTAATAGCTAAGCAACTACTACCAAATTAATTGCCTTAATACATTAATTAAGTTTGCTTTTTGTAGTGTTTCATAGTTTAAAAAAATGCTGATAAATTTTGCAGATGAAAAAACGTTGATCTGTTTTTCGGTAACATGTTGCTAATGAAAGGTACTTAAAAAAATTAAATTACTCAGGGTCTTTACTGTAACCATGAATGCCAATTGTCATTCTGGCTTAGCATTAATTTCAATTTAATTAAAACTTTCACCAATGTTGTTGCTTGACCAAAGTTTATGCATAGTGGTTTATTTGCTTTTTAGGTATTTTACTGACAACTTTCGTTAATTGTCTTTCTTCATGTTCGCTGTATGTAAGTTACTAGGTTATATCAAGTAGACATCAGACCAAATGTATACCTAATCAACTGTTCTGGCAATTAATTTCTTTGGAGTTGCTCAACCGTTTAATAATATGGAATGTGTATTAAGAAGTTCTCTGGCCGTTAGAGATACTGTGACCAATGGTATTGTCTCTGCCAATGATTACTTTATGATTGTTTGCCCCGTCTCAGTAAAAAACAACGCAATGCTTTCAAAGCAAACAGGAAATTTTTAAATTTTGCAGAGTGAACTTTAAAGGTCAAATTCGTGTCAATTTTGTATCTAAGCAAGTTCAAGTCTACGACCTTTGAAACAATTATATGATTACACCGTCTTACCTGTCCGTGTTTGATACCTACATTTAGTAATACTTCTGAGTTCTTCAAGGTCAAGAGATTTTATTCACCCTAAAGGTGGAACACAGATCAAGTTCATATTTTGTTGGATCAGGTCAACCTTTTATAATCTTTGACCCTAAAAACTGGAAGTATTCTAGACCCATGATGATAAGCAAAAAACAGTCACGGGCTTACACTAGTATATAATAATCCATACGAATCCCAAAGAAAACAAAAGGTAAAAACAAATTAAATTTTCTATTATATAATTATTCAATAACATATTTTAATATTTCACTGTTGCCATTTAAATTTATTATGCTCAGCTATTCTGTTCTCTCTCTCAGTTCTTTCTGTCTAGGCTTTTCACATGCTTAGTCACTCTCGTATTCCAGGTGGTTAAAATATCCACCCAGAATTCCTAGCTGGGTACTGCTATCCACCATACCCACATTTTCGATGACCGTTTATAAATATGCATCAAATGAAATAGGTATTCTCACATCGATGCCCGCAGATATTCAATTTTATAAATCTATAGTTACTGTACTTTTTTTCTGCATTGTCAAAGATGCTTTGAGATAATGGTTTTCTCTAACAGACAGTTAAAATTTTGACTTCTTTTTAGATATATTTGTATATACTACATTCACACAGGTATGGAGATTTTATTAAAAATGGATTTACAACAGTCATATGTGCTGAACAGTTTGTAAACAAGTGCTACAAATTAGGTTTTCAATATAATGGTCATGTTCCTTCAAAAGAGAAAGGGCCTCGTGGCATAAAAATAATGAATTGTTAACTTTATTACTGTTCAACTTATGTAGACTTGGCTGTTAAAAGAATTGATAGTGATGTCAGTGATTCAAAGTAAATTTCTGATGTTATTAATACTGTTGTTCATAAGAACAATTTCATATCTAAATTGGATTTAATTTATATGGATTGAAGTAGGTTTAAAGTTGGTTTAAATTCTTCAGATGAAACAATTTTAAACCAAAACATTATTAACAATTTAATACATAGATTCACTGTGTTGGCTTAAGACGTCTGTAATTAGGTTATGATTATTCACATAGACTAAGAGAGAAAATGTTTTTTTTTTTTTGATGAATATGTGGCTTTAATTAGTCTCTTGGATTAAACTTTTCTAAATATTTATTGTTTCGACTTGGTGCTATTTTAATAAAGATGTGTATTAATTTATTCTTTTTATATTAAAATCAGTAGTCACATTTCCAATTTCATTTGGAATGTGAAGTTTGTTGGCAGAAAATCACAAAAAATATTGTGGTGTCATATATATTATTTCTATAAGATGTTTTTTTTCCACAAGCCATTATCTCCCTTCATACTTAACCGAAATCAATGAATGAGGTGTCATTTTAAAACTTATGATCTCCAATTTGGTCACATCATATTTTAAGAAAGAAATTTTTCAGAATTTGTTCCTTAAAGGGCAAAAATGTCAATATTTCTAAAATGCTGTTTTTTGTATTATGAGTCTTTTATCTTCCTGGATACCTATCTGAAATCGTTTAATGAAGTGTCATTTTAAAGATTAAGATCTCCACTTCGGTGACATCATATATTAAGAAACGAATTTTTCGGTATTCGACCCTTAAAGGGCTAAAGTATCAATATTTCTCCAACCTATTTTTGTGTTACAAGCCATGTATCTCTCTTCATATCTAACTGATATGAGGTATTATTTTAAAGATTAAGGTCTCCAGCGTGGTCACATTGTATTTTAAGAAAGGAATTTTCCGTAATTCGACCCATAAAGGTTGAAATCACCATTATTTCCATAACGTATTTTTTTATTATTATTATTACTAGTATTATTATTTTTTTTTTGTCACGAGCTATTTATCTCCCTTGATATCTAATCAAAATTGAGAATGAGGTATTATTTTAGAAATTAATTCACAAATTATATTTTAAAAAAGGAATTTTTCAGAATTCGTCCCTTAAAGGGCAAAAGTATTAATATTTCTTCAATGCGTTTTTGTGTCATAAGTCACATATCTCCCTTGATATATAAGCAATATAGATAAATGAGGTATCATATTAAGTAATGATTAAGGTCTCCATCATGGTCACATTATATTTTAATAAAGGAATTTTTCATAATTTCACCCTTAAAGGGCCAAAAATGTCAATATTTCGAAAACACGTTTTTTGTGTCTCGAGCCATTTATCTCCCTGGATATCTAACCGAAATTGATAAATGAAATAGGATTATGAAGAGTAATGTCTCAGCTTTGGTGACATCATATATTAAGAAAGATTTTTTTTTTTTTTAATTCAAAGGGAAAAAGTATCGGTGGTCCTACAAAGGATTTTTGTGTCACAAGCTATTTATCTTCATTAATATCTAACCAAAATAGATAAATGAGGTATCATTCTAATGATTATAGTCTCCGCTGTGCTCACATCATATTTTAAGAAAGGAATTTTTCTGAATTGAACCCTTAAAGGGAAAAAATATCAGTATTTCTAAAATACTTTTTTTGTGTCTCGAGTCATGTAATTCCCTTGATAAAAAAACAAAATTGATAAACTAGGTATCATTTTAAAGACTGAAGTCTTTATAAGAAATACATTCTGTTACACCATTTTTTTTTTATTTTTAAATTCTAACCTTAAAGAGCAAAAGCATTAACATTTCTACAATGCATTTTTCTGTCACGAGCAATTTATCTCTCATGATACCTAACATAAATCGTTAAACAAGGTATCATTTTAAATACCAAGGTGTCTGCTTTGGTCACACCATATTCTATAAAAGGTATTTTTGGGAATTCGATCCTTTTAGGGCAAAAGTATCAATATTATTTCTACAACATGTTTTTATTAATCTTATAATTATTAAGAGCCATTTATCTCCTTCAATACCTAACCAAAATTGATAAACAACATATTGTTTTAAAGATTAAGGCCTCCTATTTGGTAAAATCATAAATTAAGAAAGAATATTTTGAAATTTGATGCCTAAAGATGTCGCGCATATGAGACAGTTCAGAGCCGAGTCCCTAGATTGCAGCAGCAGATATCACAGGAATGTCAATAAACTTTTTATATATAAATACACAATAAGTAATTTTTCTAATTTTTTTTTTTTTTTTTTTTTTTGCTATACAATTCAAATGTAAACATTTTATTCGCACAGCAACACATATCACAGATATGTTCATATGCTGTGAGCATTTTGTTCAGGTTGGTTTTATTCTGTTAAGTAATGGAATAATGGAATGGTGAGAAAGTGGGTGAGAGCATTTAAAGATGGCTGCACAAATGTGCATGATGAACAACGGAGTGGGTGTCCTTCGGTCGTTCAAGAAAGTTTGGTGCAGAAAGTGGACAATAAGGTGAGAGAAAACAGACGCTTTACGATTTCCTCCTTGTGTGATGACTTTCTTAATGTTTCTCATAGTGTTTTGTATGGCATTGTGATCGAGCACTCGAATTACCAAAAATTGTGCTCACGTTGGGTACCGGAAATGTTAATGGATGTGCACAAAACCAAACGTTTAGGCAGTGCATTGACTTTCCTTGAGCAGTACCACAATGATGGTGATGATTTCTTAAGCCAAATTGTTACGGGCAATGAGACATGGGTAGCGTATGTCACACCTGAATCAAAGCAACAGTCCGTGGAATGGCGGCATTCAGATTCACCCAAAAAAGTGAAGTTCAAGCAAACAATTTCTGCCTGGAAAATCAAGTGCACAGTCTTTTGGGACAGAAAAGGAGTATTGCTTGTGGAATTTCTGCCTCGTAATGAGACAGTCAATGCAGCAGCTTATTGTGAGACATTGAACAATCTGCACCATTCAATGCAGAACAAAAGATGTGGCAAGTTGAGCAAGGGCATCATTTTGCTGCATGACAATGCCCATCCACATGTGGCTAATCAGACCAAAGATCTCATCACATCTTTTCAATGGGAAACTATAGATCATCCTGCGCACAGCCCTGATCTGGCGCCCAGTGACTACCATCTGTTCCTGCATTTGAAGAAACACCTGGGCGGTCAGCGTCTTGAAGACGATAACGAAGTCAAAACAGTTGTGATGCAGTGGTTAACTACTACTATGAGGAGGGTTTTCAAAAACTGGTACTACGTTATGACAAGTGCTTCGATATTGAAGGGAATTATGTAGAAAAGTAGAGTAAGGTACAGACTTTCATGTAAAAATAAAATTATTGATATATATTTGCACGTCTTTTTTTAATTTCAAAACGCTACTTACTTAAAAAAACATGCCTCATATCTTAGAGGCATTGATGAGGGCATTTACTGTAGAAGCATGGGGGCATGAAATTCTTTTTCTGGTCTTTGTTTTATGGTGGTTGAATTATACTGAACTAGTGCTGTGCAAATCGCTGTCTACTCAATCAGATATTCTTATCACCAGTCCTCTTTACTAAGATGATCTGGAGCTTCCCTAGGCTTGATGGGCAAATGAAAACTCTGTGGACAACAAAGGCTCAGCAGTGCAGAAATGGTGCACAGCATCTTCCTAGCACGTGACACACAACAAACGTTGAGATTAGAGAAAATGGGACAAGATTGTATGACAGGTTCTATAATAAATCAGTGACTACTGTTGATATTTTGGGTATGTTCTGTCAACTGAGCCATCATCGATATAATCTTTTTGATATACATATGTAATGACAGTATTACAAACAGTGAAATCAGAACACAATGTACCCATAACATAAATTATACTTAAAGTATACCCTAGATTCAAATTTAGTGTATCATGATTTATATGAGGATTCAAAAATATGTGACATCTTGTAAAGATTTACATCAGTGTATAGAACACACTTTAATGACATAACTGATATGATTCTCATATGTGACTGTAAATAACAAAAATATCAACAATATTATTGGGGAAAAGATTGTTCTCAAATGATGAAATCAGCTGTGCTGGAAAGCTGCTCACTTGCAGCAATTGTACTGTAGTAGTTATAAACATCTAAAGGTACATTTTTGATCTATATATCCACGCTGTTAATTATATTGTCTTCTTTATCATCATCATCATAGAAGTAATCTATGTATTGTTGAATTTCATCTATCTTGTTTCTAGTAACATTCGCTCTCCTGTATTTAAGAAATTCAAGTTGCCTTAAATTAGAGGCCACACCTCAATCCATATACACACAAAATATACAGTTAAGTATGAGTAGGAATGATGAATAAGAAACTGATGACAAGAATAATATACACCTCCCATATCAGTACACAGTTTTAATGTCGACATTTTAGCTGTTCCTTCTTCTGCAGAGACCATGTTTGGATGACTGAACAGTTGCTACTGAAATGTTGAAATGTTATGCAATCTGATGATTTTTACTTTTTTGTTAACACAGCATAGTGCCCAGTCTTTAAATATCCGAATTTTCTTGGAGTAAATGTATGAAGTCTGGCTTCATCTCCACCCAGCACATGAATAGAAGACTGAGCATACTGCTCGAGCTTATGTCCCCTGTACTTTATTTCTGACATTTTGCCAATAGAGGTAACACTGGCAATGATAAACCGAACGAGCCTAGACAGTGTTTGCATGACTCTCTATGGAACAGACAACATGGACAGAAGTTGAAGGTGATAGCGCCATAAATAAGTGTGAAGGCAAACAGTGAGTGGAATATAAGTTCCATTACAATAAGTAATAACAAATTCTATATTAAATATACACATCAGAAAATTTTAAAACAGGACATAGCAAACTTTTTAATTTTTATAGTATCCAACTTCTTCAATAAAGTTAAAACACTCTTAGAAAATGATTATCTTCATGAATTGATCTCCTTTGTAAATAAAATGATTTACTTTCTATCTCACTGTTATCGTAAATAAATCTACTTGGCAAATCTGTTGTATTTAAAAAAATTAGTATTTAGAGAAGAAATGTCCCTTGTACTGTTACATGAGTGGTGAGTGTAGACATGCATAATGTACAAAAAAAAAAAAAAAAAAAAAAAAAAAAAAAAAAAAAAAAAAAAAAAAAAAAAAAACTTTTTACTTGCTTCCTTTATAAAAATGGCCTTTTTTTTTTACTAATTTTGGTTCAAGAAAACTGAATACGACCTTAGAATATTTTATTAGCTCTAGTTTCTTTAGAGACACTAATTGTGTTAAATGTATTTCTTAAGTAAAACCCAGTATTTTATTAATATGATATCTGTCTACAACAGAAATAGCAAGTATTTTAATTGAATCAATGTACATGTAAATATGTAAATTAGTAAAAAACAAAAATATAAACAACAAAACTTGCTATTTCGTAAGATGGACTATTCATGAGTGCACCTTCGTTTTGCTTGCTGTTTGTACTCATGTTCTGAAGCATCTCTTGCAACCATCCAAGCAGATGAGTGCCCACTTACCCTTATGTCTTCATTCCATAGTTGAAATATCATGCTGGAATCGCTCATTATGCTCATCACTCACTGCACCACAGTTCAGAGGAAGAAAGTCCAGATGAGAATGAAAGAAAAAATTTGAGTGACATATTGCACACTAATTTATGGTACTTCTCTAGGAGGGTATTTAAAATCTGAACATAGTTTTCATCTCTTCTGTTTCCCAAGAAACCTTTCACAGCACATCTAAAGGCTTTCCTAAGTAGCTTTTTCACTATTCTGGAGGGCTCAATCAAAATTTCATCCTTAAGAAGGTGACAAATTTGCAGACCAACAAAGATTCCTTCTTTCAATTTAACATAGTGAGAAATTGGAATTTTGCTCTTATATATTTGAAATAGATGTTCAAAATTCTAAAGGAGTCAGGTCTAAAGTATCGAGATAGAAGAATACTCTATAAACTATATAATAATCAGGTGGCTATAATAAAAGTAGAGAATCACGAGAGACGTGCATCAGTTAAAAAGGGTGAGAGACAAGGTTGTAGTCTATCCCCGTTAATATTCAACTTATATGTAGAAGAAGCAATGAAGAAAGTCAAAGAAAAATTTCCATGTGGCATAAGTTTTCAGGGAGAAAAAATCAGTATGCTACGATTTGCTGACGACATTGTCTTTTTAGCAGAGAGGGCTGAGGATATTGAGAAGTTACTGAATGGCATGAACAAAATACTGAAGGAAGATTTAGGACTGAATATAAATCAAAGCAAGACAAAAGTGATGAAATGTAGCAGAAATGATACCAATACTAGTGGATTAAATATAAAAATAGGATCGGATGTAATAGGAGAAGTAAGAGAATTCTGTTACTTGGGAGGTAAAATTACAACCAATGGCCAAAGCAGAAATGATGATAAAAGCAGAATAGCACTAGCAAAAAGAGCCTTCATGAAAAAGAGAAACCTTTTAGTTTCAAATAATGATCTAGGAATTAGAAAGAACTTTTTAAAACTCTTTGTGTGGAGCACAGCACTTTACGGTAGTGAAACATGGACTTTAGGAATACCGGAAATAAAGAAAATTGAAGCATTTGAAATGTGGTGCTACAGAAGAATGCTGAAAATTAAGTGGACAGACAAAGTAAGAAATGAACGAGTTTTGGAAATGATGGGTGAGAAAAGAAGTTTGTTGAAGAAGCTTATGGAAAGAAGAGACAGGCTGGTAGGTCATATTTTGAGACATGCTGGATTGGTTAATTTGTTAGTGGAGGGAACAGTCGAAGGTAAGAACTGTAGAGGAAGACAGAGATTAGAATATATGAAACAGATAATTGAGGACGTGGGCTGTAAGGGGTATGTAGAAATGAAGAGGTTAGCCCAGGATAGGAAAGGATGGAGGATTGCATCAAACCAGTCGAAAGACTGATAACAGCCCAAAAGAAAAAAACAAACAAAAAATGAAATTTTCTGTGTTCCTATCCATCCCCTTTATAAAGTTCTTCGTAAGTCTCAGTTTGATATGTAAAGGGGACAGAAGAATTTTATTGATTGGATTAGCGACTAACGCTCTGGCCTCCCATTTAGGAAGACACAAGTTTGAATCTGGCCATCCCATGGTTTCCTCAAATCACTACTGGTGAATGCCAGGATGGTTTCTTCAAAAAGGCCATGGTTCAAATTCCTTCCCTTTCCTTGCCCCCCAGTTGTTTCCCACCTCTAATTACAATGAGATGTAAAGCCATAAGCGAAAAGAAGCTATACTTTTCTGCCGTAGAGTTGTGCCATAAACATAAAGCACTATTTTGTAATGTTGGGTTTAATTCTCCATCTAGTGCAGCTAACAAATGAAAAAACTTTGTTATGGCATATGCGTTTCGGTTTATTAGACCATCATCAGTGCCCTAGAACAAGTTATGTACAATTTTTGATGTTCAGCATAATGTTTATCTAAATGAAGGTATAAATTTTGTTATTAAATATTATTATAGCTTATTTTACTTACAGTTTTTCTATATTACATTACTATATGGAATTGTTCCTTATCAGTTTCTCCCCTTGAGGTTTCTCACTCACTGAACAATTTTCAATAGGAAACATAATTTGCACACGTCTGATTTTCTAAACTCAGACGTGTGCAAATTATGTTTTCTATTGAAAATTGTTCAGTGAGTGAGAAACCTCAAGGGGAGAAACTGATAAGGAACAATTCCATACAGTAATGTAATATAGAAAAACTGTAAGTAAAATAAGCTATAATAATATTTAATAACAAAATTTATACCTTCATTTAGATAAACATTATGCTGAACATCAAAAATTGTACATAACTTGTTCTAGGGCACTGATGATGGTCTAATAAACCGAAACGCATATGCCATAACAAAGTTTTTTCATTTGTTAGCTGCACTAGACGGAGAATAAAACCCAACATTAGTATAGCAGCTAAGGATATTGACCTAAGCATTCAAAATGTCAAAACACTATTTTGTATATCCCAACTGCATGCCCATTATAATTGCTAACACCTTTAGATCGCCCAGATTTGCCATTGATGGTTTTTATACTCAGTTGCATCCAGAAGTAATTCCATATTCTGGTATGTTTCTTTCATGTGGGTAGTGTGGCCTACAAGAATCGAAGGAAGAGTTTAACTATTGTGCAGCAACACAGCTTTTAAACTAAGCTTCAATGAACAGCCCCTAGTCCTGTGGTTGGTACTTCACATTCAAAGCAGCTATCAATCATATATATTATTTCTATAAGGTATTTTTTTTGTCACAAGCCTGTATCTTCTTTCATACTTAACCGAAATCACTGAATGAGGTGTCATTTTAAAGCTTATGGTCTCCACTTTGGTCACATCATATTTTAAGAAATGAAGTTTTCGGAATTCGATCCTTAAAGGGCAAAAATGTCAATCTTTCTAAAATGCTGTTTTCTGTGTTACGAGTCATTTATCTCCCTGGATACGAATATGAAATCGTTTAATGTAGTATCATTTTAAACATTAAGATCTCCGCTTTAGCGACGTCATATATTACGACAGATATTTTTCGTAATTCGACCCTTAAAGGGCAAAAGTATCAATATTTTTGCAATGCGTAATTGTGTCACGAATGATTTATCTCTCTTGATATCTAACCGATATAGATAAATGAGGTATCATATTAAAGATCGATATCTCTGCCGTGGTAACATTATATTTCAAGAAAAGAATTTTTCGTTTTTCGACCCTTAAAGGGCAAAAATGTCGATTTTTCTAAAATGCGTATTTGTATCTCGAGCCATTTATCTCCCTGGATATCTATCCAAAATCGATAAATGAAGTAGGATTATGAGGAGTAATGTCTCAGCTTTGTGACATGATATATTAAGAAAGAATGTTTTTGGAATTCAACCCTTAAAGGGAAAAAGTATAAATTTTTCAATAACGCATTTTTGTGTCACGAGTGATTTATCTCCCTTAATATCTAACCGATATAGATAAATGAGATATCATATTAAAGACTAAAGTCTCCGCCGTGGTAACATTATATTCTAAGAAAGGAATTTTTCGTTTTTCGACCCTTAAAGGGCAAAAATGGCGATTTTTTCTAAAATGCGTTTTTTGTATCTCGAGCCATTTATCTCCCTGGATATCTAACCAAAATCCATAAATCAAGTAGAGTTATGAGGATTAATGTCTCAGCTTTGTGACATCATATTTTAAGACAAAATGTTTTTGGACTTCAACCTTTAAAGGGAAAAGTATAATAAATTTTTCTATAATGCATTTTTGTGTCACGAGCCATTTATCTCCCTTGATATATAACCGATATAGATAAATGAGGTATGATAGTAGAGATTAAGGTCTCCACTATAGTCATATTATATCTTAAGAAAGAATTTTTCGTTATTCGACCCTTAAAGAGTATAAATATCAGTATTTCTAAAATGCGTTTTTTGTGTCTCAAGTCATTTACTTCCATTGACAATTAAACAAAATTGATAAACGAGGTATCATTTACAAGATTAAGGTCTTCGTAATGTCTTCAGTTCCGTTACCACATTTTAAGAAATAAATTTTTAAAAATTCGAACCTTAGTGGGCAAAAGTATTAATATTTTTACAACACATTTTTCTGTCATGAGCTATTTATTTCCCTTGATACCTAATCGAAATCAATAAATGACGTATCGATTTAATTAATAAATTATCCACAATTGTTACATCATATTTTAAGAAAAAACTTTCTCCAAATTACACCCTTAAGGGGCAAAAATAACATCATTTCTCAAAACTTTTTTTTTTTACCTTACTTGATAACTATCCGAAATCGATAAATGAGGTATCATTTTAAAGACTAAGGTGGTTGCTTTGGTCGCACCATATTTTATAAAAGAAATTTTTTGTAATTCGACCCTTAATGGGCAAAAGTATCAATATTAGTTATAGAACGTGTTGATTTTTTAAATTTTTTTTTTATTATATGCCATTTATCTTCTTCGATACCTAGCTGAAATCGATAAATGACATATCGTTTTAAAAATTAAGGTCTCCAGCTAGGTAAAATCATAAATTAAGAAAAAAATGTTCAGAATTTGGTGCTAAAAGTGGTAGTGCGTATGAGACTGTTCAGAGCCAAGTCCCCAGATTTCAGCAGCGGATATCACAGAGAAGTCAATAAACTTTTTTTTATTCAATAAGTAGTTTTTCGTATATATTTTTTTTTTCGGAAACACTGTCGTTTTCCTATACAATTACAATGTAATCATTTTATTCGCTCAGCAACAAATATCACAGAGATGTTGATATGTTATGTGCAGTTTGTTAAGGTTGGTTTTATTCTACCAAGGTCAGTGACAGTTTGTCATAAATAAAGTGTGTTTTAAATTTTCCTAACTGTTTCATAATATGTTGAGAGTATTTTGCTGTGTACCTATTACACTAAAAAAAAAATATTTGCTACAAAACTACGGTTCTACTATTCATTATATTACAAGCATTCAACCTCACTATTCGTCGTATTTTATTCGTGAAATTTTCGCACGGGTCGTCTAGTCCATTAATATTACAGCAGAAAATGAGACTATTTTTCTTTTTAAAATATGGAATTAAATTTTTTGTCTAATCCTGTACACAGGCACTTTTACATTACGTTCTACAGCATTCCACTGTTTTAACCTTTCCAGTAGAAACTTTTCCTTGTGTTAGTTCCATGTCAGTAATTAGGTCATTAATTTCTGCCTGATAAGGTCTGTCTCGTTTGGCAACTTAGACATTGGAAAATCAGGATCCTGCGATGTTGAACGTTCAGATGTTTCTTCTCTCACACTGAAAAGCTCACCTTCATCAGGCTGGAGGATGAGGTACAGCCATATCATCGCCATGTGGCATTGCATGGATAACTGATAAGATATTGGCGTATTCCACAGTCCTCTTCTTTCTTCATGTGAGGTGCCCATGTTTTACCTTGACACCAAAACAATGATAGTAAGCAGTCTTCACAGTTGGAGTAAGTGGAGTTTCTGGTTGGCAAGTGTCACTTCACCACACACATAACAGAAACTGTCAACAGTGTTCAGACATCTATGTGGCATCTTGGCTTTTCACCCAGTAAATTATAACAGAATAGAAGCAAATAGACACTATTAATAAACAATAAACAAAATATGGCTGATAAATGACTCATGAATCCTGTGTTGAATTTTTCCAACCTATATTTTATTTAAATTAAAAGTTCCATAGTATTTTTTTTTTCTCGAAAGCCCCTGAAATTCCCTAGTATTTACTGAAATATCATTATATATCAGAACATAGAGCTAACTGCATTTTAACTGTCATATTCGTAATTCTGTGGCTAAAATTGACTAGAAACGCCTGTTTTCATGTTGGATGCATTTTAATTGTTCGCTATTGAAATTAGTAAAGATTTACAGGACATGTGGTCAGATAGATGCACTTTCAATGAGACAAGGTGTGGGGACCTGCCAGTCATCAATTTATGACTCCCGGGGGGCAGGGAACCGACCAAACCTGCTACCTCTCAGAGGTAAAGAACAGGTAGTGTTAAGCTTATTGCCTGTTGGAGGTTTACTGGCAAATATTGTTTAAACTGTAACCATGAAAGTTTATTTAATCTTATACCTTTACTGCAAGATCATAAACTGTTACCTGGTCACCAATCTGTTTTCCTACTTCCGAAATAGATAACATGTTAAAGATTCGACATAAAAATAAAAGTCGCTGTTGAAATAACTGTTCACGGTTTTGTTTCAAAACTTTATACAGTATCTGATATCAGATTATACAGCCTTAGGATAGCATTGGATATTTCAGAGTCCTTGATAAAGAGTGAAGATCATCTTAACTACCAGGTCACGTTCACTCCATACATCATTTCACACAAACATCCCCAACTTATTATGATAGTCGAAGAAAAGCAACCGATCATTTTTATAAAAAGTTTGCTAAGTCCTCTCAAAAGAATTTCAACTCCACTCACCAGATTCTATGTAGCACTGCATATGGAAATATTCTTAGTTTCAAAATGTTACACATGTGCTAAAAGATTTTAAGTCACCACGACTCCTACTAAATCAGGAACTCAAGTGTCACAGCTCATGCCTGCCTACATTCTGTGCGGAGAACTCGATTTCCCTAGGTTTAAATAGATTTCTTCCAAGGTTATGCAATCTATTTTTTTCCCCCTTATTTTTAATACAATCTTTTTAAAACTTTACCATTTTGTAGGCTATTTTATGTCGAACATTTTATGTTGTTATAAATTTGTGCTAAACTTTCTTCATTTTGATGTTATTAATTGTTTTAAGCCTCATTTTTGTTGTTTACGTTTAACTTTAAAAATACTTTGTCAGTAGTTTTATTAATATTTTCCATTTCGTTTGATATATGTTGCGGCTTCCTAACTCATGAAATTTTTAAAATTGTGTTGCGTCTTAAATTTCTTTCTCTTTTCCACCCATGTGACGTCATGCTAAAATCTAACATCTCGCTAACTACATTTTATTTTGAAATGAAATTTACATGTATCCCTTAGAAAAAATTGCTCTATTTCTGGTATTCCATTTAGTTTCCACAAATCGTTCTTTCTTATTTTAATTACCACCCATGGGATCACGCTGACATAGGCTTTTGATGATGAAATATGTTACAAAGTCTACAAATTCAAATACGAAAATTTTACTTTTCCCCCATAAATTTCAAACTTTCTGCCAAATCATTATTATATTCTTGTTCTCTGAATTTTTCCTTTTTTTTTAACATAATTTTGTCCTCCTAACTATTTTATTTACTAAATTAAAATTCTTTTTCTTACTTAAAACATACTTAGGATTTACTTATAGGCTTAAAATTTTGGTCAGAATGTGTCTCCCTGACACTCCCCATACTATGATAGTTAAATTTGGATTAGCTCTTCCAAATAACTGATTTTTTCCCCGATCTGACGCTTTTTCCTTTGTTGTCGCCATTCAGATATGTGGTGAAATTAACTTAAAAATTGTTATATCTCCCTTAGTAAAATTTTCTAGGCAACATCAATATGTTCATCTTTAAGATCACTGCCTATGGAAATTGACATGGAAAGATTACTTTACTTTGAAATTTTGTCTTCCAGACTTTTATGTTTTCTTACAATCTTGGTTTATTTTTGAGTTAGAAGCTGCTTTATTATTAAGATTCAATTAGTATTATTTATCTGCTACACTAAAGTTTTGATTTACCCCTCTTTAACATGTTTTAAGAAACTTGTTCATCCATAATGGCATATAGCAGTTTTGAATAGCGCACTTGATGAATATCTAACAATAAATTCAGTTTATTGCAACTCTCAGTTGCTTCACTATTTTTCAGAAATCTCGAATAATTACAGTGATGTCTTGTGGTGGAGAGGGAGACCAGTGAATAGTGTGTGACAAATACTGAGAGTAAGCGGTGGGAAAATGCTAGCAAATAAGTGAAGTCTGCCATTGAAAACAGTTGAACAGTTTTTGTATTCATTTGGCCAACTGGGTCAAGGGATAATTTTCAAATACTGGCAGTTTAAACAGTTTCCTACATCAGTGTGAAAGTTGACACCATATAGATCAGTTTAGTCTCTTTGGTCAAAGTGTCCAATTCTTTTTTAAATGCAAGTTTTTTAAACAAAGAAACATTCCAGTGCAGTTAAGTTATGGACTTGACATGTCTGGTTATCGTCTTGATCGAACCCATCAAGATAAAGAGAGTGCAATGACACTGTTCGTATTATCAGTAGTTTGTGTTACTGTGCAAGCTTTCAAAGTGGAATTGTTTTCTGTTCTAATATTATCAGTATTAGAGACTTGTTGGTTTAGTAGTTCACAAGATAGTTTCAACAATAATTATTATTTATTTGTTTCTGAATGATGTAAATGCAAATATTGTGGAAAGAAAGTACAAAAAATATTCATAAGCACATATACACTGATGGAAAAAAATCCCATGACCAAGAAGGAGTTGTACTAGATAAACAGAAGTTGGTAGGCATGTTTGTACATTTGAAAGATGATCTCAATTAAAATTTCCCACAAATTACATTAGAGTGGCACTAGTAGCACCACCATGAAGATACAAATCAGGTTTGCTTGAAATTCGGGTTGTAATGTTTGTGAGCATTAGTTACCTGTGAGATTGGGCATAGTGACTGAGTTGGCCAAGCAAGGATGCTTTTATGAAGACAAGGTGCCATTATCAACATCTCTGAGTTTGAATGAGGTTTTGTAATAGGGCTATGGGAAGGTGAATTTCCCTTCCGAGATACTGCATAAAGACTTGCCAGGAATGTATGGAGTGCGCATGATTGCTAGCAGCAGTGGTCACAAGAAGGTATGGTCACAAGATTGGGCTTGGGATGCCCACATGGCACTGCCAAGAGGGAAGGCTGCCATATTTTTCATATGATCAGACGTCTGCAGCAGTAATTTGAGCTGTAGTTGGCACCACAGTGACACAACAAACTGTTACTAATCGGTTACTGCAAGGACAGCTCCAAGCCAGACGCCCTGTGGTGTGCATTCCACTTACCACAAAACACTGTCATTTGTGATTTAAGTGTGTCCAGCGAGAACTCGTTGGAGGATGGAGTGGAGTTCTGTTGTGTTTTCAGATGAAAGCCGGCTCTGCCTTGGTGCCAGTAACGGGTGTGTGTTGGTTAGGAGGAGGGCAGGTGAGTGCCTGCATTCCATTTACCTGCAGCCTAGACACACTGGACCTACACCTGGAGTTATTGTCTAGGGAGCAATTTGGTATGACAGCAGGAGCACTCTTGTGGTTATCCCATGCACCCTGACTGCAAATTTATACATCAGTCTGGTGGTTCAACTTGTTGTGCTACTATTCATGAACAGTCTTCCAGGGGTTGTTTTCCAACAGGATAATGCTCACCCCAATACCATTGTTGTAACCCAAAATTCTCTACAGAGTGTCGACATGTTGCATAGACCTGCCCAATCACCAGATTTTTCTCTAGTCGAGCATATATTGGACATCATTGGACGACAACTCCCAGCATCATTCACAGCCGGCATTAACCATCCCTGTATTGATTGACCAAGTTCAACAGGCATGGAACGCCATTCCACAAGCAGAAATCCAGCACCTGCACAACACAATGCATGCACATTTGCATGCTTGCATTCAATATTCTAGTGGTTATTAATTTACCAGCATTTCACATTTGTGATGGCTCCGCTTGTGCTTACATTAACCTGTGATCTTGCTACACAAATGTATTGCTGACATTTTTTTACTATACATTAATTATTTCTTGGTGTTGATATTTTTTCCATCAGTGCATAAAGGTGAAGAAAAACTAAAGAAAGTGAATGATGATGCTTTGGATAAAAGATTATTTACTTACCAAGAGGAGAAAGCATTGATTGTTTAGGACTTGAAATGTAAATACCTTGGCATAAACTTTCATAACAAATTCAACTGGGCAGGACTCATTGGACAGGTAGTAGGAAGAGGTTTCACAATCATTCACTTGTGGGAGAGAGTGATGGGGTGATGAACCAGGGAAGTAAGGGAATTGGGTTAAAAAACTTTGGTCAGACCATTGCTTGAATATGATGTAACAGACTTGGGCCCACATTTTGGCTATCAAATAAAGGAGTTGGTGTGAAAAAGGAATGCTAGATTTTTCCCTAGAAATTACTGCAGAACCCAATCACAAACCGATATGATGGAATGGGATTCACTGGAAGACAGGAGGAGGGTGAAGAGAGTCTTGGGAGTGTTTAAGGCATATATTAGTGTAAGAATTAGGAGTAGTGCATTGAAGGTAAAATATGACCATGACCACAAACTGGCCCTTGATTTCAACCATAAGAGTGTGGAAAGATCTTTTGCAGGTAAGGGTTCAGGGATTGAAATAAGTTACCAAGAGAAATGGTGAATAATTTACCAAAAATGCTGAAGGGATGTAAAGTTGAAATTTGTAGAGGAAAAAAGTAGTCAGAAAGAGGAAAGAGGAAAGAGAAAACTGGGTGTTTATGGTAACTGCAACCAGAGCATGCACTCAATCACAATTAAATTAAATTAAAAAATTAATTAAATGTCATTCTAACATAAAACAACAAATCTAATGTCCTTTCTGCAATAACATCGTAACTAGAGGTACTATAAAGAATCAATAATACGAACTAATTGGGACCAAGGCTGGTTTGAATTTTGTATTTGTTTGGTTACAAAATATAGTACAGTATAGTTTTGAAAGTTTGATTCAGTACTGTAGTGAAATTATTTGCCTGTAATATTACATAAGCTGCTTTATAATTTTACACACCTCTGGCGAAAGAAGTCAGCAGAGCACTAAAAAATTACACACACAGAAAAACAGAACTGAC
>JARYHS010013630.1:256601542-256655547 GCA_031002005.1 Vandiemenella viatica | reverse complement strand
TCCTTCAACGACAACATACTGCGACCGACCAGTTAGAAAATCCTTTATCCATTCACAGAGCTGATCCGATATACCATACGCTCGAAGCTCCGCTAAAAGGCGGTTGTATAACACAGAGTCAAAGGCTTTCTGAAAACCTAAAAAAATTGCATTTACTTGTGAACCTGCATCAATAACTTTCATTATGTCTTGTGTAAATAGGGCCAGCTGTGTTTCAGATGATCTTTTCTTCCGAAATCCGTGTTGATTTGTTGTTAGCAAATTATTATCATCTAGAAAATTCATAATGTTCGAGCATATAATGTGCTCCATAACTCTACTACAAACAGATGTTATAGGTATTGTACAATAGTTTCCAGGATCACTTCAATCTCCTTTTTTGAAAATCGGAGTTACTTGCGCGATTTTCTAGTCTGCAGGTAATTTTCGCTCTTCTAATGATTTACTGAATACATCAGACAGAAATGGCCCGATTTCCGCCGCATACTCTGAAAATACTCTTAGTGGAATTCCATCCGGGCCCGGTGTTTTCCCCCACTTCAGGAGCTCAAATAGCTTAATGATACCTGCAGTATCTATTCGTAATGATTCCATCACCGACTCGCGATGGCGTGGGAAAACGGGAATACTATCCTTAAGTTCATTTGTAAATGAATTTTTGAATACAGTATTTAGTACGTTAGCTTTATCGTGGCTTTCATTAACCTCAGAACCTTCACGAATTAGTGCTGGAATATTGCTGTTGGTACAATTAACTTTTCGTACATACTACCAAAACTTCTTTGGGTTTTCTGTTAGACTCTTAGAGAGAGAGTTGTAGTGAACATCGTTAAAGGCCTCGCGCATTACATTCTTAATACGTCATCTTAAATCAGCTAAGGTTTCTAAATCGCTGCGACACCCCTTCCTTCTTGAGCGTGCGTGTATTTTCCTTTTTTTTTTTTTTTTTTTTTTGAGTTATCTTTTGAGTTCACATGTGTACCACGGTGGATCATTCTCCCCCTTTATTGTCCGCTGTGGTATATGTATTTCCACGCCTTCCCTGACTATATGTATAAAACGATGCCACATCTCTTCAACGGTGTCCTTTGTTCACTTGAAGTTATGGTAATTATTCCTCATGTAGGTTCTAAAACACTCCTATGAGGCCTTACTGAATCTGTATACTATTCGCCATTTTTCCTTTTTCGCTTGGTCATTAATTTGATTGTCGCAATTACCGCTTTGTGATCGCTTATTCGTGTGGTCGTTGAAATGTCGGTGAATAATTCTGGCCTGTTGGTAACCAGCAAGTCTAAAATGTTTTCGCTACCGTTATGACACCGCGTAGGTTCATTAACTAGCTGCTCGAGATGATTATTTGACAACAACTCGTGAATTACTTCAGAAGCTGCCTTATTCCTGCTACCTGTGATGTGAATGTAATTACACCAGTCAATATAAGGCAGACTGAAGTCACCTCCTAGAATTATAGCATGATCATTAAAACGGCTAGCTATACTATTTACATTATTTCTTAACTCCTTGACGATAGCTATGTCGGAATCGGGTGTACGGTAGAAGGCGCCTATGATGAGTTTTGACCCAGCAACGTTGAGTTTAATCCATATGATTTCACAGATCGTATCGACGTCTATTTCATTACATGGGAGAAATTTACTCACAGCTATAAATACCCCACCTCCATGAGAATGGAATCTATCTTTAAAAGTTTTGGCGGAACTTATTTCCGGTTTAAATCAACTTTCTGTACCGATAACGATATTCGCTTTTGTACTGCAAATAATGCTTTCAAGTTCCGGTTGTTTGTTACAAACGCTTCTACAATTAATTACGAGAACTTTTAACTATCGAGATTCTTTTACGTTGCTCCTATATTCCGGTGTTGCATCTTATTGGGTTGCCCGCAACTGAATTACGTGTTTCGGGTCTTGCTCCCTCAGCCTAAAAAACCACCCAGTGCATTCCACACGGCCCCTGCCACCCGTGTAGCCGACTCACGTGTGTAGTGCACACCTGACCTATTAAAGGGGAACCTACAAGACTCGACCCTATGGCGAAGATCGAGAAATCTGCAGCCAATGTCATCACAGAAACGTCGTAGTCTCTGGTTCAGCCCCTCAATACGGCTCTGAACCAGAGGTCCACAATCAACTCTGTCTACGATGCTACAGATGGTTAGCTCTGCCGATATCTTGTGGTCACTGGCCACAGAGTTCACCCTTTCAGCCAGCCGCCAGAAGGAAGAGAGGATAACCTCCGACCCAAGGCGACAAGCATCATTGGTGCCGACATGAGCTACAATCTGTAGTTGGCTACACCCCGTCCCTTCTATGGCATCCGGGATGGCCTGTTCCATATCTCGGATCAGGCCACCCGGAATACACACTGAATGGACGCTGGATTTCTTCCCCGAGGAATCCGCCATTTCCCTAAGGTGCTCTAATAACCGTCTAACATTAGAGCTCCCAACTACCAGAATGCCCTTCTGCGTTTGCTCAGACCTGGCGGGCTGGGGGGTATTTAGTACGTTAGCTTTATCGTGGCTTTCATTAACCTCGGAACCTTCACGAATTAGTGCTTGAATATTGTTGTTGGTACAACTGACTTTTTGTACATATGACCAAAATTTTTTTGGGTTTTCTGTCAGACTCTTAGAGAGAGAGTTGGAATGAAAATCGTTGAAGTCCTCACGCATCACATTATTCACATGTCCTCTTAACTCAGCTAAGGCTACTAAATCACTACGACACCCCTGTCTCCTTGAGCGTGCATGTATCCTCCTTTGTTTTATGAGTAATCTATTGACTTGGCGTGTGTACCATGGTGGATCATTCTCCCCCTTTATTGTCCGCTTCGGTATGTGTATTTCCACACCTTCCCTGCCGATACGTATAAATTGTGCCACATTTCTTCACCAGTGTCCTTGTTAACTGGAAGTAATGGTAATTATTCCTTAGGTAGGTTCTAAAACACTCCTTTAAGGCCTTATTTAATCTGTATACAATTCGTTCTTTTCCCCTTTTTCGCTTGGACATTAAACTGATAGTCGCAATTACTGCTTTGTGAGCGTTTATTCCTGTGATCGTTGAAATGTGGGTGAATAATTCTGGCCTGTTGGTAACCAGCAGATCTAAAATATTTTCGCTACCATTATGACAACGCGTAGGTTCATTAACTAGCTGCTCGAGATGATTATCAGAGAACAGATCGAAAATTACTTCAGAAGCTGCCTTATATCTTCTACCAGTAATATGTAGGTAATTACGCCGATATAAGGCAGGTTGAAGTCACCGCCTAGAATCATAGCATGATCCTGAAAACGGCTAGCTGTACAATTTACATTATTTCTTAACTCCTCGACGATAGCTTAGTCGGAATCGGGTGGACGATAGAAGGCGCCTCTGACGAGTTTTGACCCAGCAACATTGATTTTAATCCATATGATTTCACAGAGAGAATTGACGTCTATTTCATTACATGGGAGAAATTTACTCACAGCTATAAATACCCCATCTCAATGAGAATTTATCTTTACGGAAATCGTTAATACCTTCTTTAAAAGTTTCGGCGGATCTTATTTCCGGTTTTAACTAACTTTCTGTACTGATAACGATATCCGCTTCTGTGCTACAAATAACGCTTTCAAGTTCCTATTGTTTGTTACAATCACTTCTACAGTTAATAACGAGAACTTTTAACAGTCGAGATTCTTTTACATTACTCCTACATTCCGGTGTTATATCGGATTGGGTTGTCCGTAACTGTATTTCGTGTTTCGGGACTTCTTCCCTCAGCCTAAAAAACCACCAATTGCATTCAACACGGCGCATGACACCCGTATAGCCGATTCATGTGTTTAGTTCAAAACTGAATTATTTAGGGGAACCCTAAATGACTCAACCCTATGGCGAAGATCGAGAAATCTGCAGCAATATCATCACAGAAACGTCGTAGTCTCTGGTTCAGCCCCTCAATACGGCTCTGAACCAGAGGTCCACAATCTACTCTGTCTGCGATGCTACAGATTGTTAGATCTGCCGATATCTTTCGGCCAGGGGCCACAGAGTTCACCCTTTCAACCAGCCGCCAGAAGGAAGAGAGGATAACCTCCGACCCAAGGCAACAAGAATCATTGGTGCCGACATGAGCCACAATGTAGTTGAATACACCCGGTCCGTTCTATGGCATCCGGGATGGCCTGTTTCACATCTCCGATAAGGCCACCCGGAATACACACCGAATTGACGTTGTATTTCTTCCCCGAGTCATACGCCATTTCCCTAAGCGGCTTTAATACCAGCCTAATATTAGAGCTCCCAACTACCAGAATCCCCTTCGGCGTTTGATCTGACCTAGCGGGCTGGGGTGCCGTCAACTCACAAGATGACAATTGTGGAACCGAGTCAGCCTCCGACAATACATCATACCGGTTGGACAATGGAACAAGTTCAGCGTCTTCTCCTTTAAGCCTGTTCGACTGCTCCCGTGTACGGCTTCGTAGTCTATAAGCCATACGCCAGTCACCGACAGGCGACCGCGGCACAGCCTCCATCTCTTCAGCCAGGGTTGCAGATACGACGGTCGATATCGAAGAATCTGTGAGCGGCATGTCTACATCCGTTTCCCCAATATCACAACTGCTGCAATCGTTTATGACAGCTTCCAGCTGTGTAACTTTCGCTAACGCAACTGCAAGCTGTGCGCGGAGATCAGCCACCTCAGCTCGCGCCTGCACACAGCAATCACAGTCCCTAGACATACTGTTTTTTGAAAAAACGCGAAAAATAACAGAAACTCGAACTAACCTGTACTTCCTACAAACTATAAAAACTCAGAAATAACACTAACCAATCTACACACCACTAAAGATCAGATTTAAAACGAAAATACGCTACTGTCCTCAGCGACTGCTCAACTGTAACTAACCTCTACTTCCTACAAAAAGTAAACACTCAAAGACTACACTAAAGATCAAATATAAAACGAAAATACGCTACTGTCCTCAGCGACTGCTCAACTGTAACTAACCTCTGCTTCCTAAAAAAATATTACACTAACCAAATCTACATTACTACTAAAGATCAAATATAAAACGAAAATACGCTACTGCCCTCAGCGACTGCTCCTCGAACCAGACCAGAACCTTTTTGGCTGTGTATGGGCGCATTATCATCTTGGAAGATGGAAATGTTTGGCAGCAGTTGTTAATCATAATAAGAACTTCATCGAGATATTCATTCGCAGTCATCCAGCCAGTGATGCAATGAGAGGACCAGCTGAATACCACGATATAGGCGCACATAATCATAACGGAACTCCCCCCCCCTACCCCATGCTTGACTGTAGGACGCAGGCAGTCCGGATCGTAGGATTTTTTGGGGGTTCTCCATACATAAACCCGGCCGTCAGTAGGAAACAATGTAAACGATGATTTATCAGACCATACCACATTCTTCCAATCATCAAGTGTCCAGTTTTTCTGATCGTGGCACCACTTGTTTCGCAACTTAACGTTGGTTGCCGTTATAAGGGGCTTTGCAGCCCTTCCATGAATGTTAGCTTTATGGTGCTCCCGCTGTACTGTTTTTGTCGAAACAGTATTACTCAGGTGTTGAGTTCTGCTGTCACTTTTGCCGCAGTTGTTTTTTGTTGTCCGGCCACAATCATTTTTAATGTTCGTTGATCTCTGTCGGTTAACATTGGTTTTCGTGCCCTACTCCTCTTCGTCGACGATGTTTTACCATGTTTTGTGTATGCTGTGGTTACCGTGGATACTGTCGCTGGTGAGACGTTGAACAGTTCAGCTGTTTTCGTTACAGACGCTCCCGCTTACCGAGCTTTAACGATATTCCCTCTTTCGAAGTCTGAGAGATCACGCATTTCACTGATCGCTTGTTATAACCGTCGCAGAACAAAGCGTCCAATACACTGACACATATCTTACAAAACCTGCCATATCAACTACGACGTACATGCGCGTCGCAGTATTCACACTGAAGTAATGGTGCCAACATGCATCAACCTGTACTCTATCGCATGATGTTCATATTATTTTGTCCAACCCTGTATATTTCTAAGTTTTAATTTACATTGACAAACCAAAAAGATAGCACGATACAAATGGAGATTTGGTGTACGCATAGTATCGGGAGTGTATAAATAAACAATTTCTTATTAGTGTTGAAAGTTGGACTCTTGAATATCCTACTAAACGTTTAGTAACGTCATAATGGTTATCCGAGAAGCATTAACCGTAACTGAACGTGGAATAATAGTTGGACCCCGACGCATGGAACATAATATTCCGGAAGTGAAATTTAGGGTTTTTGCAGTATCATAGAATGCCTAAACCTCAGACGTTGGACAAGATGAGCAGATGCGTTCATGCCAACGCACGGAGGTCACTGCGTAAAATAACTATCAAAATCAATGAGCGGCATGTGGATGTGCGACCCAAACAGAGACATTAGACCTTAATGAAATATCGCAGTGCAAGACTGACTCGGGTTCCTTTACTCACAGCACAATATCGATGTCAGCGGTTTTATGGATAGTTGAAGTGAAGGCCATTACACCGGCAGAGGATTGACAACAAGGAAGCGGAAGGAATTTCGAGAAAGTATGGAGAATCAGACCGTTCATGCAGGATGTCAATCACAAGCGTTAACCGCACTCTCTCCAGGCATGTTGGAAGACGCTTGGTCATGTGTGTCAGTAGGCATGAGCCGATTACCGGATACGGTTGCTATCTAAATCCCTAGAATCCATGCATCCACTTTAACCTCAGGCATTGTGGAAGCCCGTGGTTGGTACAGAATGGTGTGTGGCTTCTTATCTGGCATGGGTTAAGTCCTCTGGTCAAATTAGAAAAGTACATGATAGAACATCTGTATGATTAGCTAGTCGGTGAACGTTTTCATCCTTTTAAGGACGTCTCGGGCTCAGCTAAAAGTGATAAGTTCCAGGGCGATAATCTGTCTGTGAGCTGCTTCGGATTGTTTACGATTGATGTCAGAAGTATTTTTGCATAATTCCAGCATATGTTTTTACCACCTAGATCGCCAGAAATTAACCCTGTCTAGGAATTTAAGATATGATTGAGAGAGACTTCGTGCACTACTCCAGCCATGTAACAATTGGTGGCTATCGATAGAGCATGACTGCATATTCCTCCTGTCGATATTCCCCGAATAGTAAAATCCATTCAACATCGCGTTGCTGCACTTCGCCAAGCTAATGCAAGCCCCACGCATTATTAGATAACTGTTGGTATGTCAGAGTTAATTTTTATTTTCAGTGCTAAAAGTGATCTGCGGGTGAATAAAATACGTGATAGTTCGATAACTTGCAGAAAAATCATGTGAAGTTTCCCTTAAAGCCCTTCAAAAGATGCTATGTGTTTTCTTAACTATGAAATTTAAAACTTGGCAACAGCGAAAAGTGGCGTCACAAAACTTTTCTTTTGGAAGTCTGTTTGTTACTAGTCTTCTTAAGTCTGTTTGTTACTAGTCTTCTTAAGTCTATTTAGACTGTTGACGTCAAGGGTATTAAATTTATTAATTAATAACAACGAGTATGCAAGTTTGAAAGTATTATCCCAGTATTGATCTGAATTATTTTGTGTAAACTATAGAAAACTTAGGTCCGAATTCATCAGCGTTTGAAGCCAATCTGATCCTGAAATACGATGCAGGAGCGGGAATTGTTTGAAAGAGAGGCTGAAGTGCAGACGTCTGTCAAAAGCCTGTAGTTTTTACAGATCAAGATTTCCTGCCAATGACTGAAGGAAGGAGGATAGATGAACGATAAATAACACTATGCAACAAATTGCATGGTCACGTACACTTTTTTTAAAAAAATGTAGTCGTTCTATATGTATTTTGACCTCCTGAATTCGAAAATGATACTCAAAACATCGTATCATCACAGTTTTTGAACAAATCGCAAACATTTGCAGTTAATGCTAATGTAATATAATGATATTATAATATACACAAAACACCATATAAAGCTCAGAAGCTAACGGCACACTGTGAAATGTCACTTTGCAAATGGCGCTGCCTGTCAGTCACTATGTTGTGTTTCTGGAAGAAAGTATATGTTAGTGTTGGTGTTTAATCTCTACCTGATACGTTTAAACTCTCCTATCAGTTTCTGAACACATTATATTTGTGGTGAACTAGTGGTGAAAAAGAGACTGAAGAAACATTACTGCTTTCGTGAGTGTTTCTGTTTCGGAGTGAAACTAGGCGATATCAATAAACAGTGGACTCCACAAGACGTGTATGTTGTATGTGTAGAAGATTTACGACAGTGGGCGGAAGGAAAGAAGGGGCCAATCCCTATAACTGGCGCGAGCCACAGAATCATACCGACGACTGCTACTTCTTCTCTTGTAAAGTAACAGATTTCAACAAGAACACTATTGAGTAAATCAACATCATTTGCTAAGCGATTTGTCCAGTTCCATATGACCCGGATATATCTGTTCCACAACCTCCGCAGACATTAAATTCGGACGATTGTGATGACATAGATACCGTGCAGGAAACGGATGATACTGAGTTTGAAGTAAGCACAAATGTAGTCCCTCTTCTGTTCATTCAGTCCATGAGCTGCGACTGACGAAAAATAAAGCAAAGTTCCTAGGGTCAACACTGCGTGAAAGACATTTGTTAGCACCCGGTACATCCCTTACCTTTTACACAACTTTTTTCTCAAAAGGCCTTGTTAGTGTTAGTGATGTACTAGATTTGATGGGTCAGTTCAACGTTCCGTACACGCCCAGTGACTGGAAACTGTTCACTGATTCATCTAAAATAAGCCTGTAGGCAGTTCTGCTGCACAATGGTAACATGTATGCCTCAATACCCGTCGGCCGTTCTGTGCACCCGAAGGAAACGTATAACAATATGAATGATCTTCTTACTACCATTCATTATGAGGATAACAACTGGATGGTGCGTGGTGATTTGAAATTGTTGGGCATGCTTCTAGGACAATAATCAGGATACACCAAGTTCCCCAGTTTCATCTGAGAATGGGACAGTCGGCCTCGTGACAAACATTGGGAGCAAAAACAGTGGCCCCAGAGGTTGAAATTGGTTCCAGGGGACAAAAAATATCAAATGTGACACTCTGGTGGAAAGAGACAAAACACTCTTGCCACCTCTGGTCCTCAAACTGGGAATAATAAAACAGTTTGTCAAGGCATTACCAAAGTGTGGCAAGTGTTTTAATTGTTTAAGTAACAATTTTCCCAATCTATCAGATGCTAAGTTGAGAGAGGGTGTGTTCACTGGTCCCGATATTGGAAACTAATACTAGATGAAGATTTCCTTCATTCTAGTAAGCGAAGTCGTGTAGCGAGAAGCGTGGACTGCCTTCAAGTGTGCGATTCCAAACTTCCTGGGAAACAATTGTAGCCGGAGTATATCGAAAAAGTTGATAACATGCTGACGAAACTGAAAATGCTGGTATGCTCAATGAGCCTGAAGATAAATTTTTTAAATTGAACCTTGACTTTTTCCCTACAAACCTGGGTGCTGTAAGTGAGGAATAGAATGGAAGATTCCATTAGGATATCAAGGACATGGAACGACGATACCAGGAAACTTGGGATATCCGGATGCTTCACCGTGAGCTCACGGAAATGCCCCATGAGAGGAAAAGCAGGAGCCACGGAATGAATAAGGCAGCTGCATGTTTTCTACCACATTCTTTTTTTTTTTTTTTTTTATTTATTTTAATGACCTTCGGTCTATCGACCATACGGCCAGCTTCAACATTTACATTAGTTTAAACAAGTAAAATAATAAAGTCATATTTCACAATGGGTCATAAAATAAATCAGTAAAACAATGTTGGTATAATCTTCGTATGGACAATAACATTCAATACAATAACACTCGACGTTTTATGTTAATCTCCTAACAGCCAATGTACAACAAGGATCGTTACATTTAGTATAACTGTAAGTAAATTACATGATTTATGGAGGCCTTTTTTATTATTATTGTAAGTGCTTTCTTTATAAAGAGATATTAACACATAGTTCTAGTTGAAATTGTTCCCTATTTTCTCTGATTGAACGAGCGTTCCATTGTATAGCTCAATTTCTCCCATCTTGTTGTAGAATATTTGACAGAGTTTCTAAAATTATTGTTGGATTAAATGTACCCGCTGTTGGAGTTTTGGCTTCTTGGATCAGAAGCATAATTAGATTAAATATTTTTTCTAACAAGGTTCTGTTTTTGGTATAATGTATCTCGGCAGGTTGGTTGAAGGCATTTGGTTGTTGCACTGCATCAGGCTGTATGTTGCGGGTGATTTGAGCGCCCTCCCAGGGCAGGGTGCCGGTTTGAGGGTTTTCGATCAGACTGACTGGGGTGGCGAGATGCTGGTTACTCGTGATAATTGGAGACATGGGACCATTGTATGTAAACAAATGTTGTCTTAGATTTGTAGATGAGTTTTCTTTAGTAAACCGAGAGTTTTTATAGGACTTTGGTCCTTTTGACCAGACATATCTATTGTTGAGGTTTTGTTCAATGTTTTGCTGAGCAGAGCTTGAAGATTCTGGCTGTATAGAGAGCAAACTTTCTGTTCGTGGATGTAAAGATCGAGGAGGATCTGCAGCGGTATTTTCATAACTGTGTAGCAACGGGAGCTCAAGTACACTGGGTGTATTTACTACTGTTTGCATGGGTCCCCCACTGCGAGCTGATGGTGCCTGTGCGACTTGGCGTGCCGCGTCTGCGGTCGGTAGTTGTTGTGGTGTTATGGTCAGATGCTGCGTCTGTAGTACTGGCTGTTGTGGTTGTGCCTGTAGTAGAGGTGACATTGACTGTTGTGTTGAGTATAGAGTAGGTAGACAGTGCTGTAGTCGTGCTGGTAGAGGCGGAAATTCCGTGTGACTACTGAATTGTGGTGTAGAAGAGGCCACCTGAGCGTAGCCACGAAATTGTTGTTCTCTGCCAGGAAAAGTAGCGTTTGTTCTGAACGCGATGGCTTGTTTTACTTCCCGGTGTTTGAGATATACTGGGCAATTCCTGTCTGTAGCATGATGTTGGCCACGACAGAGGGCGCAGCATATAGTTGAGAGATTATTACAGTTGACCGCCAAGTGGGGGCCAGCACATCTACTGCATCGTGGCTCACGAGATTTACATTGGCCTTGACGGTGGCCCAGCCGTAAACAAACAGCACACTGGATAACGGGGGAAACGTATGGTTCCACAGCACATCGGGTTCCGAGTATCGTTACATGGGTCGGTAGGCTCTGAGATCGAAAGGATACCAAACAAACTGGTATGGCTACTACAAGATCTTGGTTCGACTGACTCCTTTTCGTGAAGCGTTTAATACGCACTACTGGGACAGGGGAGACTATTTCTTGTACAAGTTCTTCCTCACTCAGGGAGGTGTCCACATTCCTTATAATTCCCTGTTTGTGGATCAAGAAGTTAGGAATGTATACTTCTAAGTTTTTTGTTTTGAAGATTTCTAGTTGTACTATTGAATTGGCGACACCTGCAGTGCTAGCTTCAATTCTAAGACGGTTTTTCCCCATGGAGGTGATGTTGATAATGTCCCTTTTTATAGTGTTATTATGCTGGAATATTAATTTACCTATAGCCATTGGATGCAAGTTTCCGACATTCCTATCCAGGCTCTCTACGAAAATATAGTACGGACCACTGTCTGTAGGGTTGTATCTATTGTCTTTGCTTCTATAAGTTGGAGCTATCGAATCAGACTGCGTGTGGTTAGGACTAGATTGGTCTAGTGCCGTAGCTAGGGATAGATTAACCTCGATGGACCTTGTTGTATCGAGCATATCTGCTTCTTCCGTCTGTTCTGTTAGTTGTGGGACTACCTTTGTCTGCCCCATTTCTGGTCTCTGCACACATCTACGTTTCATTGGTTGGTTTGACTCACCCGTAATTGTAGGATTGTCGCCTCTCCGAGCCATGTGATGAATGGCTGCGCCTAGAGGTAAGTGCGGGTCCTGTTGTGGGACGCCTCCCGGCCCAGTTTCCATCTCCAGATACTGCCTCTGTTGTTGATGCTGCTGTTGATGATGTTGTTGACGCTGCTGATGCTCTTGCTGCTGTAACTGCTGCTGTTGATGCTGCTGCTGTAACTGCTGCTGTTGATGCTGCTGCTGTTGCTGCTGCTGATGCTGCTGCTGATGTTGTTGCTGCTGCTGCTGCTGCTGTAACTGCCGCTGCTGCTGCTGCTGTTGCTGCTGCTGTTGACGCTGCTGATGCTCTTGCTGCTGTAACTGCTGCTGTTGATGCTGCTGCTGTAACTGCTGCTGTTGATGCTGCTGCTGTTGTTGCTGCTGCTGATGTTGTTGTTGCTGCTGCTGCTGCTGTAACTGCTGCTGTTGATGCTGCTGCTGCTGTTGTTGTAGTTGCTGCTGCTGGCGCTGCTGATGTTGTTGCTGTAGATGTTGGAGTTGTTGATAGCATTGCTGCTCTTCTTCTGAGGTGTGAGAGGTAAATAGCTGCTCGTTTGCTGATTTTGCTGTTTGAGTATGTAGCATATCACTCGTGGTATAGATCACTGATTGTGAGACTGGAATTGGGATGTTTGTGTAGCACGTTTCTAATGCCGTCTTTATAGTCTGTCCCGTATCAGGCGGGTCAGCCATCATTTAGCTGTCCCAAGAAATATTTTAGTAGTATACTAATTATATCACTCGGAAGACTCAGACTGAATGTATTATAAAATAATATAAACACACTCGCGAACTCGAAAACTTCCGAACGAGCTGATCGCGCACACGATGAGAGAGCCGGATGCACAACCTTCCCGGTCGGCTGCTACGAGGATACTGTCTACCACATTCTCTGTGTTCATCTGTTCACTGTGTGCATATTTCAATATGTTGTTGTTTTTAATATAAATTCTACTTCAGGATAATTCGTGTCCATATATATGTACTACTACAATACGTGATATCAATATTGACCAACGATTTGTCCCAAAACAGTGTGTGACACGATATTTTGAGTATTATTTTCGACTTTAGGAGGCGGAAATGCATAAGGAACACCTACTTTTGCGAAAAAAGTTTTTTCACTGTTCCATAATGTAATGGATGCTTTCAGTAGTTCAATAGCTTCAATGAAAATTATCAACTACTTTAGCAATAATTATGTGGTTCGTGTTTTCTGTAATGCCATGTGAAGTTAGAGTCGGTGTTTAGGAACACCTGCAACAAATTAAAATCCGTTGTTAATTTGAATTTTATAAAATATTCCTAAATTTTCCTATTAATTTTAAAATTATTTGCTTCAGTCATAATAAAAGCATTCAATTGATTCACTGGTTGATGTTTAGAAGATAATAGATGTACTTTGGTGCCTATTACAGTAGTTAGAAATCTGATTGGCTTAGCCAACGTCATTCTGGCGCAACGGTCTAGTAAGCGATGCGTCGCGTTGGTAGGTTCCAGAATGCCTTCCTTGTGGGAGAAAGAAAATTCTCTATTTATAAAACTGCAAAGAATATATTACCTCATGTCAAGAAGTGTTTTACGGCCATATTGAGAGTTTATAGAAGAAGTTATTTTCCTTTCTTATGGTATTACACCTCATCAACGTGTACGTAAGTAGAGGTTATACAAGAAGAAACGCGAGTATTAAGGGAAGAGGCTATTAGTTACACGTTAAACTTGTACCTTAGATGTCTATGGCAATAAAGAAAAAAATTAGTAGTTTAAAGAAAGTTTAGATGTGTTGGACCTGGTTTTCATGTTTAGTGCTTCATTACTGGAGAAGAAATATTAAATAGACTTTGTTAACAGTGTATTGGTTGTTTTGTCAAATTTTTCGCATCATAAGAAATAGTTTAAGTGCGAGGTAGTAACCTTAACTTTGCATGTAAATCCATTTAAATAATCTATATCATTTTCAGAAAATATTATTGGTGGAATACTGAGAGGTGATTAAAATTAAGAACTTTGAATTTTTGAACATTGTATTAACATGACCATCAAATATTAAAATAAGCAGTCAACTGAATATTTTCTTAACCATCCAATCCAATTACTACTAAATAAGCCTGTATAAACGCAGCAATGCTCTGGTTGATACGAGTTTTCAGTATTAATTGTGACCAAGTGCGTTTTCTCTCGTTACCTCCCCTTTTGCCGGAGAGAGCTATTTTCTTCCTTTTCAGTTCACTTCTTGAAGCGCGATTTGTTTGGTGTTGTCGTGTAGTTTTAGTTACGTCTCAGAATCACGAAATGCAAAAGCTAGCGACAGAATACTAATAGCAGACGTACTATCATAAGCGGGAGTTCAGGCCACTCATCAGCACTAAATGGTAACACATTTATTTCGAAACATAACATGTATCGTCAACTGCAACCAAAAAATAAAAGATTAAACCAAAAAATCACATGACAACTACTATTTTCGCTTCTCCGGCGAGCAGTATTGAAAATGTTCTAAATCAGGATCGAACCTATCCAGTAGCATAGGAGCACGAAGCCCTCAGTTCCCTTAGCTATTGTACAATAGTTAGCCCTCGATTTTTTTTTTATAAACGAAGACTCAAGAGGGCAAACGGCTTTCGGATGAGATACCTGAAGTATGATAAAATGTTCATGTCTACTATGAAAGCGTCTCGGAAAAGAATGGAAATATGGCGCTATAAATTTTTTGGTTTTCATTTCCTGTTCAAGCGCCTGGTTACAAAAAATTCCGCAGCTTTTAAGTCATATCGTAATCTTTCAAACTATTAAAAGTACATAAAAATCTGTTCAGTTAGTTTTGAATGATGGCAGAACAAAGAGAAAAATAGACACGGCCCGCTAATGATTTCTATACATGAAAAGAGTCGTAATATACGGATCGATCGTGGTGGGTGAGCTGTAACGCCTTTGGCTCCCATTTGAGAGGACGTAGGTTCGAATTCCCGTCCAGCAATTCAGATTTTGGTTTTCCATTGTTTCCCGAAATCACTCCAGACCAATGTCTGATGGTTCCTTCAAGAGACAGAATTTCTTCCTTTTCCTTCTTTCCCGCCGCTTAATAACATCGACGTCGATGGCACGCAACGCCATAAGGAAAAGAAAATCAATTGAGTAATACTAAGTTTAAGTATGTCATAAAACGTAAAGAGCGCATTAAAAAATCCTAGTCCAGTAGATATTTTATTTTTCTAATTTGTAACTGAGAACTGCGGTACAGTTTCTTAGCAAGCTTTATTTCATATGGCTACTTGGAAAACTATAAAACCTTCACTGGTTTTAAACTGTCAAGTGGAAAGACAGCGCTTGTGTTTGCTACCAATTGCAGGACTTTTGTGCGTGTCAGGACATTGCACCATTGGTCGATGGCTTCAGCCGGCCTTCACGACATACACCTCTTGCTGGTCGGCGCCCTCTGATCTCCCGCGCAGGCAGAAGACCCTCAGCAGGCGCCCTAGCAGCCGCTCGGACGGTTGCTTGACGGTCTCTGCTGTCTTCACCTGCGGCGCACTGTCACATACTGGCTCCGGCTTATCCTCGTTTCCACTGCGCCATCTCTCCAGCTGCTCCAGGCCAGACAGTAGCTCATCTGCCATGCGCTCGTGGCAAGAAACGTACGAGTCGGCCAGTGGTTCGATCTAGCACACACAAGCGAGTAATAACTCAGCAATGACAAAAAATTTGTATGTTGCTGGTTTGGTCTAAACATGAAATAAATATTAAACTAGCAAGGTAGATACCGAAATTAAAGATCTGTCGAAATAATGTAATAATCTACATTCATTAGGTAAAAAAAGGTAAATTTATTTCCAAAAATTTTATTTTTAAATGATATCCCACACTCACATGAGCCAACTGCCAGTATAGTATTCTCTTTTTTTTATCTGCTTAACGTCTCTCTAACAGCGAGGTCTTTAGAGACGGGAAAGGATGGGGGGCAAGGAATGGGAAGGAATTCGGCCATGGCCTTTTGAAGGAAGCATCCCGGCATTTGCCTGCAGTGATTTGGGAAACCATGGAAAACCCAAATCTGGATGCCCGGACGGGGATTCGATCCGCCATCCTCCCGAATGCGAGGCCAGAACGCTAGCCATTACACCACCACGCTCGGTAATAGTATTCTAAGACACGCTACTGTTAACTTCCTCAGTCTCTGAACTAATATCTTTGTTTTCACTAACTAGTTAGGCCTACAGCCATGTTCCTCAAATATCTGCTGAAAATATTATAATCTTTGACACAGTTTACCACCTTTCCTTTCAGTTGTTCCGCCTGGTAACAAACTAAATCGTCCCTCACGTCTTAAAGCATGACGCACTATACAACATTTTCATTTTGTTATGTAGTTCCTCGGACTTCTCACTTAAGCTGTAATGTCCAGAAGGTTTTTAACTGTTACCTAATCTGTACACTGATTTCAAGCATGGTTCTAAACCACCTCATTGTAGTTATACGGAGTTCCTGCTTTCTTCTTTTACAATCGATGATTCATTTCCACAACGCGCTGCATAGTAGATTACGATTATATGAAGTTCTTAGTATAAATGTTTTACATCTTGCGGTTGTTTCTTTTGCTGATTTGTTAGTCTTGCCATTTCTGTTTCAGGCCATTGGTTTTATGTTCCTTTCGATTGTATTTACTCCAGACTTTTTTTTTTAAGACATGAACTGGTGGAAAATAAAAGAGCGACACCCAGACGGAGTTGAATGAAATTTGGACTCAACTATCCCTATATGAAGCGTGAATGATTAAAAATTACGGGGCTATTTATTAAGCAAAATTGTTATGTTTTTAGCATATAAGTGGTGAAGAGTGTGATGTAACATGACACTTTTTCGTTCATGAGTTCTTGTTGATCAAGTATGTCAAGGCGAAGAGTTACACTCAAATGTCTAACTAAGACAGATGTCGGAGATTTGGTATTTTTGAAATTGGTGCATCATGTGGTGAAATCTCCAACAGGTTGGTTGTTGTTGTTATTGAAGGCACAATGACAGCCCACCACTAAGTGGACGGGGTGCCGCTCCCTACTGTGATACCGTTCATATCTGCTATCCAATCTTCCAACAGGATAGTGCCCATCCTCATACTGTGGCCATCACAACACAAGCCTGGCAAGGGTTTACGATCACAATTTAGACCGCATGGTCCCCAGATTTGTCCCCAATAGATGTCTGAGTGGACACATTAGATCACATGATCACCCAGCAACAACAACCTACTACCCAAGACATGCAGGAGAAGAGACACATGCCCCAAGAAGTCATCCGAACACTTGTAAATTCAGAAAAAAGCAGGTATTAGTGTGGCCTAGATACGATATTCAGCGAGCTTACTTGTGAGGGCGCGGCGCCCGAGGTGAGCTCCGCTGTGATGCGGGTGTGTAGGTTCGCCAGGCGGAAGGCGAGCACGGAGAGGCGCGCTGCAGCAGCGGGCGTCAGGTCGTCCTCTGTCTGAGTGGACGCCTCGCACGTCTCTCGGCACTGCCATCCTGCCACATAATACCAACGGGGAATTAGGAAAACCACTGTTACATGCCTACATCTTTCACACACTTACTTTTTTCATTCCTTCTCTTACAGTGCTCTTTCTTTAACAGATCACGTGACAACTACAACCAAAACGATAAACAATTTTTTTTTAAACTCTGGTTTTAAATACAAACCAACACTGAATGTTCGTAATCACTGTCTTAAGCGTTGAACCTGAATGCGTCCTTTCTTATTTACTTTTTAAGACATCTGCTGCATCTACTTATTATATCCGCCGGCATCTATGGAGTACCTTAAGGATAAAATCATGCTAAGGGAGCATTATACTTCCTTAATGGTCGGCCGAAAATGCTCCATCGCTACACATGAGGATAGGCACACTTCTTGCCACATTTTGGCCAATATTAACTAAATTACACTCAGTTTGGGTACGTCAGCAGAACGCCTGTTAATTTTTGTTGTATCATTTCCAGTTTACCTTAGTAAAGAAACAGCATAATCGTTGATATTGAAATAAAAGGGATCTGTTGTATAACAACAGTTTTTGATTCAAGAGACGTATCTCCAAATCGAGAATTCGTATCCATATCAACAGCTCAGCTCGTAAGAATCCATATAAGGTGTGTAAAGAAGAGCAGCTAGATTTATTTGTGGAAATTATCGCAGGACCCAGGAAGTAACTGATATGATAAAAAGGCTAGATTTGGACTCATTGGAGGAATGGAGGAGGGTAAAGAGAGTGCTGTGAATGAACAGGACATATGTTGGTGATGGGGCTTGGAGGGATATTGGTCAATTACTTAGGAATAGTGCATGGAAGGGGAAAGGCGAACATGACCCCAAGCTCGATTTCACGCATAAGTGACTGGGAAAATTATCTTTTGTTGGTAAAGGTTTCGGGGATTGGAACAAATTACCAAGTGAACTGATTAATAATTTACCAAAAACTCTTAAATAATTTAAAATAAAAATTTATAAATCGGAAAAGTAAATGGGCAAGAATTTAACATGCCAATTATAAAAGAAAATTTAAACATATATAAAGGGGTCATTAGATGATTAAGGAAATTGCCATCGAAGCGTTAGCTCTATTGCAATTAAAAATTATTATTAATAAAAAATAATTAAGTCCACATCAAGAGCTGAAGAAAACAACCCAAGTCCCTTGTGTGTAACAATCAAGTGGCGAAGCGAAAATAGAAGAGAACTTCCATTCCCCCAAGTCATTCCAGGCGAATGCCGGGTGCGTCCATCAAAAGGACTTGGTCATTTTCCTTCCCGTTCCTTGTTCCAATACTTGCCCGCCTCTAATGACCTCAAAGTCGATGAGGCGTAAAGCCATAAGCAAAAAAAAAAAAAAAGTCTTTAGTAACTAGTGAGAATAATTGATCACACAAATAATACCGTTACAGATTCCTATTAACTTTAATCTATTTGAATAACTTTAAAACAGTGTAAAATTCTGCAATGAGAAAGTTAAACTCGCCAATGAGCATGTAACTATACGTCGATTAAGGAAATACTACAGTACATCCCAACTCACTAGACTGTTTTGATCCGCGATGCCCAATAAATGACGGTAAATCAGACCGAGTTTCAACATAGATCACAACACATCCGGAAGCCTTAGTAATAGCACAGATAAGTGCTGGTATGACTGGTACATTACGCATCAAACAACGTGTAGCGCAAACAGAATAAGCTCGATCGCCTAGGGGCTCTAGGTCGGTTAGGGTAGATCCGTTAATAACGTAGACTTATGACTACGCGGCAAGCTAGGCTTACTGGCGATTTTGCAATTTGCGCCTCAAGTCGCATCATGAGGACATGACGTTTTTTGACAAGTGCTGTTTACCTATAGTCGAAGTACGGGACTAAAGGTGTATGACATTGAATAGAGTCTAATACCGACATAGTTGACTTTGAACAGCAACCTGATCTAATTCTACCGCATATATCTGCACACAATTCAACCACAAACTAGTGTAATCAAAACAGAGGTTCCAAAGAATTATGCACACTCTTTAAATACTTTTTATAGACATCAGTGCTTCGTCTCTGGTGTCTCGCAGATGCAACAGTATGAGATCCTATAAAAAAAATACAGGATCAGAAAAAGGAATGGTTCGTTAAATTTTGGAAAAACGTTCCGGAGCGGTAAACATAGGACTGCTAAAAAATAAATCATCTGGTTTTTTATTAAACAGAGTACGCTATACAGACTGTTGACGGTCAGTTGCAAGTGCCACTGAACACCTCGACGTTGAAGGAGGACCAGTAAATAGTGATCTGTGAATACACTGATTGAAGAAATTTTTTTACATTTTTAGTACATTGGACCCTATGACAAACTGTTCAAAATAAAATACGCAACCAATACTGACTGAGCACCTCATACCAAATCCAAACAGACGCCTAAAAACGGGCGGGAGGAAGTTTTAAGGAGCGCGCGCAGGCTTCGAGATTAGCCTTACTCAATAGTTTTGAGATTTTAACAGCCGTCAAGATCTGACGCAAGACCCAATATTACGACTTTGGGGTATGTACGGAATTTACGGACTAATAACGGCTTATCAGTTCCCAGATACACCAAACCTGAACCTCATTGGTCTTCCCGGCCAGGTACGCGAAGAGTGCGAAATATCGAGGCTGTGTTTTTGTTTAATAGTGCTGTCCTCTGCGTGTCATTTATCTCGTCAAATAACCCAAAGAGGTAAGGCATATGCGACGATGTAACAGAGTTTTCCAAAAGAGAAAAACAGGAGTAGTAACATTAAATTTACTGAAGAGGATTATTAAAGAAATGTATGGGGTAGCCTGACTGCAATGAAAAAAAAAAGATACTTACTTTTTCTAAAAAAAAGGAAGGTATTAAAAGATTATTTATATTCATATATAGAAATTACGAGACAAGAGGCTCGGATAATTTTTACAGAATATTGACTTATCATTCCCGAACAAATAACAAGTTAGCAGGCGTGAAAACTACTGTAGTGAACCGTTTTCAAATTATTAATCGCATTTATACCCTGAAAAATAGAAAGCATAGAGTATTATGAATTAGCTGACCATAAAATTTTAGAAAAATCTAATGTACAAAGAAAAGATGCTTTGATTTTTGGACTTAGTATTCTTTAAAGAGAGTTTTTCTGCTTTATATGTGATTTACAATCACTTTTAACTGGAAATGATGCTTAAATTGTGGAAATAGCAAAATAATTTATAATCGATACAAAAGTTTGGTTGCTATAATAAAAGTAGAAATCAAGAGAGAAGCGCCAATTTAAGTAGAACATGAGGCAGTCTATGGCCACTGATTTTTTAATTGTGTATGGAGACAACAAGGAAGGAACTGAAAGAACGATATCTTAGAAATAATCAATGCCCTACGATTTCCTAATGGCGATTTGCTAAAGCTGACAAAGTTGACGATACAGGGAAAATCCTGATCTATATGGGCAAAAAATTTGTAGAGCAAACTGGATTAAACATAAAAAGTAAACTTGGAATGTTACAGGAATGACAACACTAATAATACTTTGATAGCAGAGGAGCTATTGGCGAATTAAGAGAGTATTATTATTTATGAATTAATCTTACCATTTTCAAACTTGCTTTCTTAAACAGATTTGATCGTTCAACAGTGACCTAAATGTATTTCTATTCTGTATTCTGGGTTACATTTTGAAATTTACGGGACTGGTTATTTTGAACCGAAGAATACCCCCATATGAAATCTTATTTCCTCCATATATTTAAGCAATTGAGTACCCCACAGTGTTATCGCTGTCAGGCATTTGAACATGTCCAGAAGTACTGCCAAATGCCTGAACGCTTCATAAAATGCGGAACGCTGCATGACAGCAAGGCATGCAAAATACAGAAAGGGCAAGATAAACCCACATGTTCAAACTGCGGTGGAAACCATGTGGCCTCCTGAAGGGGAAGCCCCCTTGGCAAACAAGCACTGGCCCAACTGGAGTACGCTTAGCAACCCGCTGTCAGCAAAATAAACAACCAAACAACCCGAAGCCTCAATCACAGGGGGCGGACACTTCAGAATGGCCAGCTCTTCCCGACCACCAGATGATAGCTGAAGGCGCTACCATCAGTCAACCATGACCCCAACCTCCGGCCGATACACAAAGCCCGGAATCAACCAACACCATCAGCACGAAGGCTACCCCAGCGTCACCCGCCTGCACCTACAGATGCTGAAGCAGATTATCACCCTCATGGCCCTTCTGGAAAGCCTGCCACAGCAGATATTGGATACAATGACAAACTCCTCAACGGAAAGTAAGACACCCAACCATGAACAGGCGTAGACATGCAAACAGTCTAACGTTCTGTTCGTGGAACGCTAATGGAGTCTTCTAACAGCAGGGAGAATTGAAACAGTTCCTGCAGGCATAGACATACACCTTAGCTGCGAGACACATATTAAACCGCAGATCATATCAGGCTGTCGGCGTGAAACCATAGGGTGTACCGGTATGACCATCTTATAGCCATAGGAGGAATGGTCAACCTTATACGCTCCACGCTGTCCCACTAACAGATCCAGATGCCTCGGGATTTGTAATGGAGATTTCCGTTGGTCCCGTCACTATGATCTCGGTATATCACCCACCATGGAATCACCTGGAGGCTATCCTCTGGATCCCTTGCAGATTACTCATCGCGGGGGATCTGAACGCTAATCATCAGACGTGGAACAACGGAGCCACCAACATTAGCGGATGGAGGCTGCTGCGAGCGGCAAAAAGCCACGACCATGTTGTGTTCGCACCAGACGTGCCAACACACACCATGCGAACCACGCCATCGTGGAGACGTGTTCGATATCCCAGGCCTCTTGGAAGCCAGAGTGGTAAGACGCCTATCATCAGGCCACAAGCCAGTAATTATAGAAGCACCAGACGTAGAAGCAGAAAACGGAAGAAAATATCAAAAGGCAGCTTGGCAGCACTTCAAAATAAACCTGGCTGAACATCTTCACAGGGAGGACGCTGACAAAGATATGGATGCTGAGCTTCAAAAACTCACGGACAACATCAAAAGAGCAGCCGATACAGCAACACCACCGTCATGAAGCGGCGCAAAGCAAAAGAATCTCCCAGCTGACATCCTGGAGCTGATTACCACCAAACACGGGGCAGAAAGTCTCTGGCGAGACATCAGGAGACCCGAGGACAAACGATACCTAAATCGATTGATCCGCGAGATCAAAGCAAGAATCACGGAATACCGAAACCAGCAGTGGTCAGACAAAGTATCGAGACTGCAAGTCAAGTATGGGCTTGGAAGTAGACCAAGCAATTCACTGGACGCACAACCGAATCTCACATCTGAACGGTGCGGATGGTCGGGAAGTGAATCGTTTGCTTAGGAAGCAAAGGCGTTTACATAACACGCTGAAGAAATCGGAGGACTCATCTTATAACGTTAAAATTGACCAGATGCGCAAGGCAATGCGTGAAGGCTCTAAAGAATCCCAAGTTAGGAATTTATCTCAAGATCTAATTACTAATGCAAAAAAGTTCTGGTCGTATATCAAAGTAATAAGAGGCTCTCGCCATCACTGATTAAGGAAAACTGGGAATTATCGGAATTTATCATTCAGAAAGCAGAAATTTTGAATAATATCTTTAAAAAAGCTTTCATAACAGAAAACGTAGACGAGATCTCGAAATTTTACAATCGTGCCGACAAAATTTTGAAAGATCTTGTTCTTGACGTTGAGGGAATAACAAAACTGCTTAGGAATATAAAAACCAATAAGGCTCCTGGACCAGACGGTATTCCTCCTAGATTCTACTCTAGGCATGCAAAGAAAATTGCGCCGTATTTGATGAAATTATATACCGCTTCCTTGGATCAAGAAAAGATACCAGGTGAGTGGAAGATTGCCATCGTTAGTCCAATATTTTTAAGTTGGAATTTTAATGATCCTTAAAATTTAAACCAATCTCGTTAACTTAAATATTTTGAAGGATTTTAAAACATATCATCTATTCAAATTTCATTCAGTTTTTGGATAAAAGGGAGCTTTTTTACCGAAATCAACACGGATTTAGAAAAGGTCGATGCTGCGAGACACAACTTGCTCTTCTAGCTCGCGACATGTCCGCGTGCACGGCAATAATCGCCCGGCGCAGCACCGGCTCGCTTGCCGCCAACTCATACGGGGAAGCGCCCGTGCTTGGGAACGCCTCTTGCGTGCGTCGATTTCTTACCTTATAGCACGTGCTGGAAATGTTGGCCATCGGCTTCAATACACTCTTGACATCTTCTAAGGACGTTTTGGCTAACTCTCTGCAGTGTTTGTGAACAAATTATTAGTCGTAGATTATGGCCTCCCCGTTCTCCAGACATGACACCTTATGATTTTTTTTTGTGGGGTTACCTAAAAAAGCGTGTTAATGATTCAAATCCCCGTACGGAAGAGGAACTTAGGGAAAACATAAGAACTAAAATTAATAATGTTTCTTCACAAACACTGCAGAGAGTTAACCAAAACATCCTTAGAATATGTCAAGCATGTATTGAAACCGATGGCCAACATTTCCAGCACGTGCTATAAGGTAAGAAATCGACGCACGCAAGAGGCGTTCCCGAGCATTGGCGCTGCCCCATATGAGTTGGCGGCAAGCGAGCCGCCGCTGCGCCGGGCGACTATTGCTGTGCGCGCGGACGCGTCATAAATGAAACGCCCTGTAAATAAGCAATCCCAGGTTGACTTAGTTCAATTAGATAAAAAAAAAGTTTCCGACACTGTGCCTCACGCCAAATTACTTACGAAACTTTGTGCTTGTAGCATATCTAGACAAATATACGATTGGGTTGCAGATTTTCTGAAGGGTATAACACGGTGTGTAGTTCTCGACAGTGAGCGTTCATCACTGACAGAAGTGAGATCCGGGATTCCCCAGGGGAGTGTGATAGGGCCACTGTTGTTTCTCCTATGCATTAATGATTTGTATGACGCAATAAGGGTAAAAAAGTTTGTTTGCCTATGACGCTATTATTTATCTTGAAATAAAAACCCAGGATGACTATGCTCTGTTACAAGCCAATGTTATAAAAATTAATCACTTGGTTCAAAGACTGGCAGCTTGAACTAAACACTAAAAAATGCAAAGTCATGGATGTTGGTAAAAAGGTGTCACCATTTAACTCAGATATAGAATTAATGACACTGTCCTTAGAACGTTAGATTCCGCTCAGTACCTAGGTGTAACAATTCGTAATAATTTGTTGTGGAATGAACATATTGAGAAGGTAATTGGAAAAACAAATAACATGCTCCAGTTCTAGATCGTAATTTAAAACTGTGTAAACCGAAAGTGAAATCGATTGCATACAAAGCTCTGGTGCGTCCTCACTTGTTCCGAGACTTTGAAAAAAGCCCAATGAAAAGTCGTCCGATTTGTGACAGGTATATATAGCTGAAGGGAAAGTCTATGTACGATGTTGGAGAAGTTATGTTCGTAAGATCTAAAACTTGGAAGGTGTTGCTCTCGGCGGAAGCTAATTGGAAAATTCAAGACTGATTTATTTCAGGATGACAGAAAACACATATTACTACCAGCAAAATTAATATCTAGTTATGACCAGGAAAATAAGATAAGAGAAATCAGGACCGAAAGAGATTAATTTCTATACTCATTTTTTTCCACGAGCGATTAGGGAATTGAATAGGAAGGAGCGAGGAAACTTAGAATCCGATTGGAGTAGGTATCGAAAAATTGCTCCGACTATCTTGATCTGGGTTTTCCATGGTTATCCTAGATCACTCCAAGCGAATGCCATGGTGGTTCATTAAAATAACGCATAGGCGCCTCCTGCCAAATCCTGTATTTTCCTTCCTATAAAAACGGTTACACATTAGGATAGGTGCAATGCAGCCTTCGCCACCCACTTTTACTGTTCGAGAAGCTGCTACTTAAACAACTACAGGTGCACATCCGAGAAGGAGGCTTGATACCAGCAGAGCAGCATGGCTTCTGACCTGGCCATTCAACCACACACCAACTGCTGATGGTCGTTGAGGAGGCAACCGCAGCGTTCAAGACATGGTCTTTCTCGAGGTGGCGAAGGCCTTTGACTCCGAGTGGAATCAAGGACTACTGTAAAAAATGGCCGCACTGTATGTTTCTGGACCGTATCTCAGGTTACTGAAGAACTACCTCCAGCAATGAACCTTCACGATAAAAATAGGCGACTCCAGATCAACAACGATACCCATCCGCAGGCAGGCAGGCAGTGTGCAGGGTCCTGTGCTCTACACGCTATACAGGTACGTTTCCATTACTACAAATTTGTCCCGCAACATGTTGTGGCACAACTGCCAGCACATGTACCACAAATTTGTTGAAATGGAAACGGTCTGCAACATGTTGCGGCACAAGTGCCGGGGACAGAAATGTGCCAAGCGACTGCGGGACACAACATATGCCGCAACTTGTGCCACAGCACATGGAAACAGACTGCGACATGTCCCAGGGATATGTGCCGTCGCGTGCATGCGCCGTACACTCCATGTGGGCAGTGCATGTTTTCTTGTCTGTGGTAATCGTACTTTATTTAAAGCTAGTGTAGTGTTTGTTTCAAGATGGAGTGGTCGAATAATAATGTAACAAAACTTTTAGAACTTTATGAACAGGAGACAGTTCTGTGGAACATAATTGATACGAACCACAAGAAGTCGAACAATAGAAATGACGCCATGCAACAAATTGCTGATATTCTGGAATGCAGTATTGAAGAGGTAGAAAACAAATTCACTCCATGAGTTCCCAATATTTAAGGGAAAAAAATAAAATTGAAAAGAGCAAGAAAAGTGGCGCTGGTGCTAAGGATGTTTCCGAACCTAAATGGCAGTATTTCAATTTAATGAGTTTTCTGTCAGTTCAGTAACAATTGAAAATCACTTGCAGTCATTTCTAACAACATTTTCGACCCACTTTGGAGACGTAGGTCTGCCCAAATATTTGTACTAGCAAATCATTCCACTCAACAAACTGTAAAACACTGTATCTGATTCTCTGTACTTACTTCATCTGTAGTCTTCCACTCGAGACCTCCCTATAAATTTTTCAGATGTCCCAGGCAATTGGAAACAGTTGAACAATTACGTGCAACATGTGCCGGGCACAAGTTGCGTGACATGTGCCAGGAACGCGTCAGAATGGAAACCTACCTTACACAGCAGATATTCCGATGCGGCAGCAAGCAAAGTTGGCACTATACGCCGACGACACGGCGATATTCGCCACGTCTCGCTGCCCGATGCTCGTGGGACGGCGCCTCCTAGCAGCGCTGCAATGCATCGAAGAGTCAAGGATAAAGACCAACGCATCGAAGAGCCAGGTCAACATATTGACACGCAGGTGTCAACCACCACGGCCGGTACCGAGGCTTTACGGGGAAAGAATTCTCCTGTTGGTCACGGCAAAGTATCTTGGGGTTACCCTAGATATAAGACTAACATGAAGACAAGAGTTCACCAATTGCTGGGACAACTGTACCCAGTGTTGAACTACAACAGCACACTGTCACAAAGGTGCGGCCTTCAAATATACCAGGCGCTTGTGCGCCCGTTAATGGAATATGCATCGGATGTATGGGGATATGCCACAAAACAGTATATCGACAAGCTGCACATAATGCAAGCCGCTGAAGAAAGCTCTCCATCTGCCATTGAGAATCCCAGGGAATATCCTTCACAAGACAACAGGGATCCTGAGACTACAGGATATAACTAAACAAACAGTGGCAAAATTTGACCAAAAAAATCGGAGGATAGCCACAACCACATTATTCGCTCTCTTGCGCAGTATGACACAAACGAGGTCCACATAAAAGACCACTTCAGTTGCTGACAGACAACAACAACTAGTGAGTAAACAACACATATGCATAGTGTGAGAATAAAACACTACATATATAATGAAAAAATAATAAAATAAAAAAGCTCACAAGAAAGCGAAAATACAAGAAGAAAAGTATACAGTTATACGGAAACAAAATAAAAGAAGGCAACGGCAAGACTTTTGAAAAGATGGGCTAAGGGAGAAAGATAGAGCCTCGGTCAACCAATTTTCTTTCTTCTTACAAGCATTTACTTATTGCGCGACTGAAAATTTAAAACAATGAACTCCTCGAGCACGTATTAATCGTGCAATTTTACAGGATCAACATATTGTTTCGTAATGCTCGTATTCAGTAAATTCATTAGCATTTGTGGGATCATAATGATCATTTAGATTTTTGTTATCTTTTGGTATTTAGTTTCATGTTTCATCTTTACTACATCGTTACGTCAAATTAGTTAGTTAAGTTTTCGTAACTGTACCGAATAACAAATTAACTAATGAAAATTATTTACTGTTTATTGTTTCACGAACATGCTTTAGGAAATGTTCGAATTAGCGCATATCTCTACATCTCAAATATGAGGCTTAATAAAATGATCGACACCGACTTTTGTTCTCCATTACACAATCAGATTCTTTTGGAATAGCTTCCAAATATGAATAATCTAGAATTTTACTGGTAGACGAAACTTTTCTTTTAAAAAATGTCAGAGGAATGTACTGTACATTTGAAAGACATGTAAAATTTCTTTATCTTTGTGTTCTTGGTCCCTTACAGCAGCATAACGGAATATTCTTCAATTATTTTGATACCTACTATAAGAAAACAAACCTTCCACGGATGTTCTGTTCTCGATGGTAAGCCGCGGGGCGCAGTTCACGGTCCATTCAAATCGTTTATGCTTAGGGCCTTCCCACGTCACTGCGCTCGTATCACTGAAACATGGGAATCAGGACCACATCAACAACGGACAACAGTTAAACGTGGTAGTGTAATTACTGCTGCAATGATTATCTCAACTAAATATCTTGTGACCCGGGAAAAATTAGATGTGAACTACACAATTTACTTCAAATGTCTTATTCCATGTTACAGGCGAACTTACAAACTAGCTATTTGTTTAAAAGAAACCTATAAACTTTTTTTTTATAGGTATTTAAACGAAATTTATTGGAAACAGTGAATCAGCTATTTCACTATGTTTTACTTGCAGGTGAAGAAAGTAATGTTATAAACATCAACAGACATTTGCTACCGAATGGTGTCTAAGGAAAAACCGAAGGATGGTGTGGAACAAGACGTTCACGAACGTTACGAATATGAATCCTAACAAATCGTTTACTAAACTTGATAGGGAAAATTAATTGCATCGAATCTTAATTCTATGTTCATTTATTTTTTTACGATGTATATTCAAAAACTTTCATTAATCAGTATTCCGATTTTTATCCCACAAAAGCGCGCGGTTTAAGGGCGCATCGACGGCGGGGTCATTAGCGTCCCACAAAAGATGTACCCTTGTATACAATCCTGTAATAATGACTAAATGGTACAAGTAATTTATGTACTACTTTGAAAAATCTATTAGAATAATTAATAAATCCAGAGGAAAATATTGCTTTTTTATGATCTAATCACGATTTAAGGAACAAAACTGGAAATTCATAATCGACCAACTACTATAAAGTAGAATGGAAATTTAAGTAAATAAATATATACATAAATCTAAATCAAGCAGAGCTAAAATACATAAAATTATCTCAAAGATTTTTTCTTTTTTTTTCCTTGGGGCTTTACGCCCTGTAACGACGAGGTCGAGGCTGGACTGGGATTCCCAATCCACGTCCTCCCGAGAGGATTTTATGACATTAAAAATTGTAATCGAAGGAGGTATTGCCATGTTCTTGTATATTTGGCTAGATCCATCAAAAAAAATTTGAATGGAGTACGAGAAAGCATAGCACTTAACTGAAAAAAGTTACTGATACTGATGATTAAAAAAATTGTTGAAAGGCGAAAAATTATAAAATCGGAAGAAGGTTTGCTAAGGTACAGCTAATTTCTTATAATTATCGACCATGTGATACCAAATGGTAATAATGGTAGTATGTAATCCGCAATAAAGATCTTGTAAATAAATTATCTCAGAAGAAGTATCGCGAGAAGGATACGTTACATTACAGTTAACATCCTCCGTTTACGATAGAGGTCAAGTAAATATAGGTAGAGGAATCTATACTATTATAAATCTGTAAGCAAGGTCTGATTATTTGAACGGGAAGTGCACAAGAATTACCGCAGCTATTTGGGTGGTCTTTTCAATTTTTTTGAGATAACGGTCACAATTAAAATCTGCGGAAATAGCTAATGACTTAAATGTAGCACCGAGGTATGGAGGGAATAATTAAATACATTTCTTCACATAAAATTATGAGATTCGGATCACGCTGTAATTGAGATATTCAATCCTTGCACAAAAAACTGCGAAAAAATAATCACACAACTTAATTCTGTTTAATATTCTGGCTTCGAATATTTAGTTTTTCAGTTTTCTTGAATGCAGTGCATGAACGCAATACCTCAATCAGAAGTAATAAGGTTTACTATTACCGGTATTTAATTTACTGAAGAAATGATGCATTTGACCAAAGATGAATTTCTCTGGATTGTATGTATTTGTCTTTGGTTATAATTTCCCGGTTTTATCAATTTTGGTAAATATAATTATACAGAATTAGTTTCTCAAACCACTACATAATATTTTAACTCCTCAATAAGAATAACAGAAGTGTATTATTTACGGTGGTAAGTAATTTTGTACTTAATATCGACAGTAAAGGGTTTTCAAGATACCGGTTCGCCGAAATTTGTTGGTGAATAGTCATAGGAAATTCGGAAGTAGAGAATAATATTTCGTGATATATAGCTTACTGATATTTCCCGAGATATCTGAAGTAAAATCTCAGTTATTTGGCTACGCGTAGTTTGAATCTTGAAATAGATAATGTTGCCATTACAAAAAATGTATTTAGCGATTCATTTCATGTGTTTAGGTGTTGTCTGCATTGTTTAATTTTGAAGTGGCATTATCAGTACAGATTGTATAGATGGTTTACTACCAGAAATTAGGTTGTTTGCAGTTGACATCAATACTATTATAAATCTGTAAGCGATAGACAATTCGAAAGTAGAGAATAATATTTTGTGATATATAGCTTACAGATAGTTCTCGAGATATCTGAAGTAAAAAATCAGTTATATGTTATAGTTCCTTGTGCCTTTAGTGACGTTTTTAAGATTTTCTATTATAAATCTGTTGTCGATGCAGCCTGGACCAGAACAACAACATAAAGCATGAAGAATTCAATTATTGTTAGTAAAAATAAGCTGTTTTAATGAGTGTCATGTCAGTGATGACGGGTACTACGGAAAAAAATAACGTTGTGCCTGTCCAACCTATATTACCGTGTAGCTTTGGCAGTATGTCCAGGCCGCATTTCAACCTAACCTCTTTAGTTTTGAGAAACGATGAAGTAAGATGGCTCGATATTTGGGTAGATGCATAGAAGTTACTAAGCAAGAAATACATGTTACTATCCATGGCATAAGAATATAGACATATCGCATTACGAAAATTTGCCAGCGATTTCAGTTTCCTTGCAGCAAATGCTATCGTTGGTGCAAATATATTTTTTTAGAAATGACCGTCGACTGTACTGCTAACACTGCCGCAAACGGTAACATTCGTGATGCCTTATGTGAAAGGTACATTTCTTTTGCCTTAATATGCACTTTTTATACCCAGGAAAGTGTGTACCAAATTTTTGCCCAAAAGACAACTGATTCTCGATATGTCCTTATAGAACCGTTGGCGATAATGTTTCACGTAGCTTCAATTTTTTATTTCTAATATATTATATTGTGTTAAAATTTAACATAAAACCTTTCGAACTAGAGTATGAAAACCGCATCTAAGGTAATAACTAAAGGAAAGGAAAATATTTAAATGTAATTTATATTTTTTGTTTCTACGAGTTAGTACTTGGTATTAAACCAAATAAAGGGTAGAGTATTTCCGTACACGCCAAGATCCGCTCGTGCGAAGCAGTGAGAAAATGCTAGTGTTACAATAAGGAGCATAAAGCTTCCAAAGCAAATAATTGAAATCAGTTTTTCCAAACCAAGGACCAATGAGTGATGTCAAAGTCACACATATTACAAAATTACATAGCAATGTTAATAGCAAACAAAATGGAAAAAAAATTTTTGTATTCTGATAAAATTGTTTCCTTTCTAAAATGGAATATAAAATCTTCTGGCATAATATAGAGGCTGATGTTATAACAGTCAAAAGTAAGTATTTTTATTAGATTTCTTTTAATAATTGTTTTTGTATGTGTACAGATACAGTAATGGGTGTGTTTCCTCGTTGTAAGTTAAACATTAGTAGTTAAATAGCAGTGATTACTTTGGATGTAGTTTATTTTGTATTGTCATGGCGATTGCTGCTTTGCGAAGGAGTGCATTGGGGACTGTTGTGACATTTTTTGGGTACGGTTGTGATAGTAAATTTTTCGTTTTTTATTCCCAGAAAACGCTTGAGAAAGACCGACAGCTGTACGAGGTACATTAGTCATGGTTACTTCTGCAGAAAATGCCTTGGGAAATACTATCCCTCCTTTATTTCCACGGGTTAGTTATCACGATCATTTAGCTAGGGATCAATTGGGACTGCAAATTCTTCAGGCTGGATGCAAGGTGCATTGTTCCTAAGATTTTTGGAGCAATTTAAAAAATTTCCTAATGCTTCTACAACGTATAGAGTGTTGCTAGTGCTGAATAACCATTCCTCGCTTATCCACATTAATAAAATGGATTTTTGTAAAGAAAATGCAATCACTTTGCTTTCGTTTCCTCCACACTGCTCGTACAACCTGCAGTCCTTGGATCGACCTGTCTTCGGACCCTTAAAAAATCTGAAAAAACTACTTGTGACAAATAGATGGGGAGTCACAATGACAATCTACGATATACCAGGTATTATAAAAATGATCTACATCAAGAATTTTATAATAACTATTGATGCTACAATGCCTTATTAGTTATAAGCGATTAAGGAGTTCCCAGATTAATTTCTACTGTCATGTAACAATTAAATTTATCCAGAAGAAGATTATGTTTGATATTATTTGAAATAAAAGTGATTTTAGACCGTTTTGTTGTATTTTTGAACCTGTCACTACCGATCCCAAGTTGTCACAACCGCCCCTGGGGTGTGGTCGGTTGTGACACTTTTTTTTTTTTTAATTTGTTGCTGTGACTTAAACATTGTACTTAGGAACAAAACTTTATTATTTATATGCAGGAAAATGAACATTTTAGTACAAAAATCACCTTTCTTCCAGGTAACTGGCATACTAAGAAAATTGTGAGCGATCAAATGAAAATTGTCACAACCGTACCCAGTCTCCCCTACAGAAAAACGAGGAGATGTTTTTTGAAAGAAGGAACGATGTATGCAAGAAAGTATTTTTCCTTTAAAAAAAAGTAAAAGGTTTTCATGTGAATTAAGAGGAGAGTTATCGTGTACAAAGTAGAAATGTGAGGGAATTGTGGTTTTACTTTTAATTGGGGAAGATAAAAAGTGCTACAGAAGGAGAAAACCTTGGAAACTTATACGAAACCCTTTAAACTGCTGCGCTAGAAGCCGACAACATAAAGTCATACAATAAACAAAATTTCCGGATATTAATGTTTATCACTGTACAAAATTGTTTAAGTGGTACTAATACCTACATACACCAGCCATACCTGTGTTGATAGATGCTTGTCGTCATGATTCTAAATATATACTACAATGTATTGTGGACAAGATGTCGGATTAGATCACTTCCTGCAGGTATCGAGGTTAAGGATTCCTGAAAGATAAAACAGATTATGATGGATATTACTTGACGTCTTTGAGTTACATTCATTTAAGAAAATGACAGCCTGTATATGTGCCGCTTGGTTCAACAAAGATTACAGCTTTAAATCTTTTAACCAGAAATTGTAAAGTTAGAAATCTTAATAAATTCAGAGTTAATGAAGTAAAGTTTGGAGTGAAAAATTAGATAGTCTTCCATCAAATATTTCATCTGAATTATCATACAATCAAACAGATGATGCATATTAAATGTTACTACAAAACCTGATGTTACGGTGAAAGGGAAATGGGTTGAAGAGTGCTTCGTGTAGTTTATCCCAATACCTTCAATGCTGCACAGGAGGATACCAAATGTGAAATTAATTCATTTCAATTCAGTATTTATTTTGCACCTTTCCAGAAAAAGAAAAAGCTCGTCGGATTTAGTAATTACACTTGTTTAGACGTTTGATCTGGACGTTGAAAGAATGTTAGTGCAGTTCTAAAAACGTTGCGTGCGTTGAACGTTGTTATGTATGTTCCGTCCAGCAACGTGGTGCGAGAAGGATTTTTGTTTCGAATACCGTGAATTCAATTAGACGAAACCAAACTTCAGTTGGAAACTGTTTAATGGCTCGCCACCATAAAAGGTGGCGAGTATTTATAGGATGTTACCCAGACTAAAGTGACGAGACGTTGCTAGGTTACGTATATGGTAGGTAAGAATAAGAAGTATCTAAAGACTCATACTGTACATCGGACGGTATCTGCCTCTATTCGTGAATGTGTTAAGGCTCCGACATATTAGGAAGAACGACATGCTTTAATTCAATATTCACTGCTTATTACTTTTTTTTTTTTTGGGCACTTTCTAACCTCAGAAATATCGAACACAGTATACAGAATCCTGATCATCTAATTCAGCGGTCGGCAACGCGCGGCCCGTGACCTCTCTATTTGCGGCCCGTGTCCGTCTTATAAAAATCATATCGAAAGCACATATTATAAAATAATAACATATAAATGCATAAAAGAGTGAACGCGATCCAACACCGCAGCGAATGAACTATGCGAACAGAACAAGTGCGAGCGGGAACGATTCCCCCACTCTCTCCTATGATTGAACCAATAGGTTAGCGTTAACAATAATCTTCTTTTGCTCGCCCGCCCGCGCCGCCCGTCGGCGCTGGCTGTGTCATCGAGTGAAACAAGTTATTTCATGAGTGCACCAGCCCTGTACCTACGATTAAGTTCTGCGACCTACGAGTGCCTACTATATTGTTTACAGTTCGGTAAGTGTGAGATATTGATAGTTCATACAATTAGATGGTGAAATTAAGTGAAATGTTTTCAACACGGCTTTTATTCTTACAGCGTGTATTTGGCATTGTATGTTATACGTTTTACTGATGGCTACAAAAAAGAGGAAGTTAATTGAAGAAAACAGAGTTTAACGATGCATGGACACATTTATACTTTTTATTAATTGCAATGAAAGCCGCTATGCTTAATTTGCCAAAAAATCCTTTCTATACAAAAAGATATAACGTCAAACGTCACTATGATACCGAGCATAAAGCAAAATTTGCGTGCGTAGTTGGTGATTCCCGGAAAAAGAAAATAAACTCACTCAAATCTTCATTCAAGAACCAACAAAGTGTTTTTAAGGTGCAAATTCAAAGTAACGAGTCAAATATACGTGCGAGTTTAAGGGTGGCCGAAATACTTGCCAAGTCTGGGCGACCGTTTACCGGCAGCGAATTAATAAAACACTGTGCCTTAGCTATGGCTGAAGAGGTATGCCCTGATCAAAATAAGAAATTTGAAAATATAAGCTTATCTGCCAGAACTTGTACGCGGCACACTGAAGATTTGGGCGCTAATTTATGCGAAAAACTTCGGGAAAACGCACAACAATTTGAATGGTTCTCCTTAGCTACCGACGAAAGTAATGATGTGTCAGATACTGCCCAGCTTCTAATATTTGTTCGTGGAATTGATAAGTACTTCAACGTGTGTGAGGAACTTTTACAGTTATGTAGTTTGAAGGGAACGACTACGGAGGAAGATTTGTTTTGTCACTTAGAACAGGCAATGTCGTCAATGCAATTGGCGTGGGAAAAATTGGTAAGTCTAACAACTGACGGAGGTTGAAACATGAGTGGGAAAAACAAGGGCCTGGTGGGTAGAATTAAAACAAAATTGGCAGAGATAGGATGTAAAATCCCGTGATTTTTTAATTGCATTATCCACCAAGAAGCGTTATGTTCCAAAGTCGTTTCATGGAGAAAAGTAATGGACATTGTGATATCCACTGTAAACTATATCAGAAATAATGGGTTGACACATCGTCAATTCCGAGAGTTTCTATCCGAAATGGAAGCAGATCATCAAGATGTCCTTTATTATTCAGAAGTAAGATGGTTAAGTAGAGGTGCAGTACTGAAAAGATTTTTCGATCTCAGAAAAGAAATCAACACTTTTATTAATCAGAAAGGTAAATCTCTTCCAGAGTTAACAGACCCTCAATGGTTAATAGATCTTGGATTTTTGACAGATTTAACTCATGAATTAAATACGCTGAATGTCAAGCTTCAAGGGAAAAACAAACTAATATCTCATATGCATACAGACGTAAAGGCGTTCCAAACTAAAAACCGGCTCTTCATAAAACATATTGATAAAAAAAAAAAAAAAATTAGATCACTTCCCGAATTGTCTAAAGGCTGTGAAGGAAGCTGGCATTGATTTTAACTGGGATAGTGAAAAAATGAAAGACATTCTAATGGAGTTACAAGGTCAGTTCAGTGACAGATTCCATGATTTCGAGAAGGTTTCGAACAAACTGAAGATTTTTGCTAACCCTTTTTCATGCGATGTTGAGGATGTACCCAGTAATTTACAAATGAACGTGATTGAACTTCAACCAATGAGAGTCTAAAAAACGCCTTTTTCAAGATGAATGATTTGGTCAAATTTTATGGTAGCTTACCGTCTGATTTTGTAGAATTGAAAAAGTTTGCTCAGCAGTTTATTTCAATTTTTGGAAGCACTTATTTATGCGAGCAAACTTTTTCAATCTTCAATTATCGAAAAAAATAAATACGCTTCTCGTCTCACAGATGAACATTTGAGAGATATATTACGTATTTCAACTTCTAACATGTAAGATCAATTTTGTAACTTGTCTTCATTTGTATATTCATTTGTATTAATAAAATTTGAAAACTGAGTTTTCGCATTGTTACTGTGTACGTGCGGCCCCGCCTTTACTTTGTTTTGCCACCTTGTGGCCCTTGCCTGCTAAAAGGTTGCCGACCGCTGATCTAATTGATTATTCATACACTAGCTTGGAGCCCGTCAAAAACGACGGTTTGAATGCAATATCCTGGCAGTTCATTTTTTTTCAGTCGGTTAATCATATGGAATTGTTATTACATAATGCTAATGGCCTTGATTTTGTAATGTTCTATATATTTCATTTTCAGTTCACATAGCGATACAGTAGTAACTTCTACTGAATTAATGACGATGGAAGTACAGAACCAATAAAATTAAAAACAAATTAGGAATCCCACAAAAACTTTTGCTATCAATGTAATATTAGCTTTATTCCTGGTCCAGGCACAATTCAGCACGATAAATATGAAACTTCTTTCCCCCGCAATAAATAATACTTTCAGTAACATGGCGATTATGAAAGCAGTTTAAATTGTTGGTAAAACTCATTTCAGAGCGAATTATGCTGTAACAAAATGTGTCAGTTGCGATTCTGGTCAACTTAGCACCAACATCCATTAACACTGCATTCGAAAATCATAGCTTTTATCACCCTCATATGAATAACGACAGGCAGCACCTATGGTAGTAGTCTGAATTTATTCTGGAAAAGATTGCATGAAAAAGCGAATATCGACCATTTTTAATGAAATCTTCGTGATATGAGTACCATACTGTGGTTAGATTATCGGAGTATTTGTCTATGATTTATTTAAATAAATACATTTTACTTTAATGATGGAAAGCTTAACATCCAAAACGGATAACGGTCATTTATCTCGGTGATACATTTCTTCGAGTTTTTACTTAACTTCATTGTTTCTTATCATCTGCCAAAAACATTATTAGGTTATGTTTTAATCTCGTTCTTATAACTAGTACAGATAAAATAACGCAAACATGGAATACTCTTCTTCTTGCATTAATTTTTGCATCTAGTTGTCATAAATAAACGTGCAAATTTAAACGAACGTACCAACTGTAACTTTGTAACGTATGATTGCCTCACATTAATTTTCTATCTCTGCTCGCCGCTGTTTGGATGCAAAAATATCGTTGTTGAATTGCGAATTGTAAATTGAAATCATTTTTAATTATATCTTGCGTGATATGAGTAACTTATTCTGGTTAGATTATCAGAATATTTGGTTAGATTTTATTTAAATAAATGCATTTTTATAATTTCTAAAACGGATAACTATTTTTTTTTTATTTTATCCATGATAAATGGACTTTTGAAAGTCTGTAACTGTTTAGAAATATAAGGTGTTGCTCACCTTATATTATTTATTTGATTGATACATTGCGCGATTACGTACGTTTTTCTGAGTTTTTAATAAACTTCATTGTTTCTTATCGTCTGCCAAAAAAGTTCTTAGGTTATGGTTTAACCTAGTTTTGATAACTGATACAGATAAAATAGCGTAAATATTGAATCCCCTTCTCCTTACATGAATTTCTGCGTCTAACTGATACGGATAAAATAGCGTAAATATTGAATCTCCTCCTTATATGAATGTCTGCGTCTAGCTGTAAATAAACGAAAAGCAAGCTGATGGTACGAATGAAATATGGTGGTTGATGATTGGTCGTTCTCTAGCCAATAGCAGTAGCAGCTATAGACGACGCATCCAGACTCCACGTTAGCGTTTTATATAAGGGGACTAGCTTCGAGCCCGTCAAAAATGACGGTTTGAACGCCATTTTCTGGCAGTTCCTTTTTTTGTCAGTAGGTTAATTATACAGAATTGTTATTACATAATGCTAATTTATTTGGTTTTGTATTTTTCTAAATATTTGATTTGCTGTTCACATAGGAATACTGCAGTAACTTCTACTGAATTAATGACGACGGAAGTATAGAACCAATAAAATTAAAAACAAATTAGGATTCCTGAAAACTTTTGCTGTCCATGTAATATCAGTTTTATTCCTGGTCCAGGCACAATTCAGCACGATAGGTATGGAACTACTTTCACCCGCATTAATTAATACGTTCAGTAACATGGCGCTTATGAAAACAGTTTAAATGGTTTGTAAAACTGATTTCAGAGTGAATTATGCTGCAACAAAATGTGTCAGTTACGATTCTGGTCTACTTAGTCACAACCTCCACAACGTTGCATTCGAAAATCATAGCTTTTATTACCCACATATGAATGACGTCAGGCAGCACCTATGGTGGTAGTCTGGATTTATTCTGGAAAAACTTGTATGGAAAAGCGAATATCAACCATTTTTAATGATATTTTCGTGATAAGAGTACCATACTGTGGTTAGATTATCGGGGTATTTTACTATGATTTATTTAAATAAATTCATTTTACTTTAATTTTACTATAATATCAAAAACGGATGACGGTCATTTATCTGGGTGGATACGTTTCGCGATTCGTACATTTCTCTGAGTTTTGCATTAACTTAATTGTTTCTCTGATACAGGTAATATAATGTAAACATAGAATAAATACCCTTCTCCTTTACGTTTACATAAATAAAAAGCAAGAGTTTCTAATATTTATGCTCACTGCTATTTTGCGGCAATAATATCGTTGTTGAATTGCGAGTGTCAGATGGCTTATACAGTTGATGATTTAAATCTAATAAAAAGGTTATCTTAAATCTCATTTAATAGCTAACACATGTATCAAATACTAAGGGTATCATCTATAATGGTAGTAGGAATTTATCAGGAAAAGCTTGTAAGGAAAAGATCATTTTTAATTATATCTTTCGTTATTTGAATACGTTACTCTGGTTAGATTATCAGAGTATTTGGTTAATATTTTAAAATAAATGCATTTCACTTCATATCACGAGGACTGTAATTTCGTAAACGGATAACTGTTACTTATTAGACTAATACATTTCGCATTACGTACATTACTCCTAGTTTTTAATAAACTTCGTTGTTTCTTACCGTCTGCCTAAAAAATTCTTAGGTTATGGTTTAACCTAGTCCTTATCACTAATGCAGATAAAATAGCGTAAATATTGAATCCTCTTCTCCTTACATGAATTTCTGCGTCTAACTGATACAGGTAAAATAGCTTAAATATTGAATCTTCTTCTTCTTATATGAGTTTCTGCATCTAACTGTAGTAAATAAACAAAATGCAACATGATGGAAGGAATAATACAATATGGTGGCTGTTGATTGGCGAGTGACGGCTGTCACGTGACCGTTCAGTAGCCAATACGTGTAGCAGCCATAGACGACGCACGCAGACGCCACGTTAGCGTTTTATATAATAGGATTACAAACGATAGTCACACTTTTAAATTAAAATTACGTTCGCCTAATATCAATAGATTTTATCATGGATAAACAAAGAAAATTATTCTGTGTATCAAATAATATACAGAAAATTTCAAACAGGAACGTAATAGAAAAAAGTTACAAAAACAAAATTTTGTAAGAGGTGAAGGCCAGTTTTACGGTCCGTCAAAATTCTAATCCAGATCGGGATCTTTCGTACTCCAGTCACGTGCCTTAACCAAAGGAGCCCCCAGACCACTCTAAAGCCAGGTACTCACTAGCGAGCTGTAACTGTAACCAACAGATACAGTAACCACGTTCTAGTGTGGACGCGTGAAGCGAACTTCGCTCGCGACGAACACTGAGCCACCTCACTGAGCGTACTCACTAGCGAGCTGTAACTGTAACCAAACGGGTACAGTAAAGAGGTTCTAGTGTGTACGCTCACTGTAACCGTAACGACTCTATCCGCAGTGTTCGTTTGGAGCTCCGCGATGTCGGACGAAGTCTCTCTCGCATACTTACTTGTATATGCTTTACTGGATGATTATAAACGACCACGAAGATGGCGTATTCGTGGAATGTATAGAGAAAGAAGTGATCTAATTCTTCTTTTAAGAAATCAAAAAATTAGTGGTCATTGCAAAAATTTCACGAGAATCTCTCCATCTGATTTTGAATATTTAATTAACATAATTGGGCCCAAGATAGAATGAAGAAACACTTCGTTCCGAGAAGCAGTGTCGGTTCAAGACAGATTTAATTTAATTTAATTTAATCGCAATGGAGCACATGCTCCGGTGGCAATTTCCCTACACACCCATCTTCCCCCTATCCTGCACCCACCTATATTTGCCCTCTACAAATTTTATCTTTAAATTCTTTCAAAGTTTTCGGTAAATTATTCATCATTTCTCTTGGTAACTCATTCCAATCCCTGACATCTTTCCTAAAAAAGAGAATCTTCCCACACCCTTGTGCCTGAAATCGAGTGCCAGCTTGTGGTCATGGTCATCTTTTACCTTCAATGTACTACTTTTCATACCTATTGCAATATCTTTCCATGCCTCATCGCCAGATTAGCTGAGATACTTAGCTACTGGTGATTCTTCTACAAGTTTACAACATCTTTTTCGCATTTCCAAACAAGCCATAAGCTTAACTGTCCCTGAAGTGTGCCAGGCGCTGATAGGAGCTTTGAAAGAATAAATCAAAGTAATCCTTTTGTTCAATAATAATAAAATAATAATGTAATTTATTTTTAAAAATCATACATAATTTTCTAAACTCATATCTGATGAATACTCGCTATGGTTGTTGTACGGGGAATATGGCTTTTTATTGAATGGTTCATGTAGTGCAGCGTCACTCTGTTTTTGTGTTACCATTGAGGTCCTCCATCTACAAATAAATTTTTTTGTTAATTAATGATCAATAATAATAATTGAAATAATGTTACTTATTTAAAGGATTATTTAGCCTTGCAAATTAAGACTGCCAATCCTTGGGATTCCATAGGACGCTGTTTTCGTGATAGGCTTCTATCAGCTGAAGACATTTATCTTCTGTCCATTCACCCATGACGCTTAAGGATACTGGTAGGTTCGCTGCGTGCAACAACCTTCACTCTCGACGTCCACGAACGCACTGCGAGCGCCCTTTGATTCGCAGCAAAAACCGACAGTCGTCGGCTCGCTGCGAATGCAACGCGTTCCGCTCGCGGCAGGCTCGCCAGCCACGTACTCACTATAGTTCACGGTAACAGTAACGTGCAACGGTTACAGTTACAGAATGTGGACGTGTTTCTTATCGGCTCGCTGCGAATGCAACGCGTTCCGCCCCCGGCTGGCTCGCGAGTCACGTACTCACTATCGTGTTTGGTAACAGTAACGTGAAACGGTTACAGCTACAGCTCGCTAGTGAGTACGCGGCTTTACTAGGATAAATGACGCAGGTAAAGAAATATAGAGCCATACTAAAAGAACCGTACAGCATTGTGGTACGAGATAAAATCCCACTTGTTATTTATTAATTCAATAATTTATTGTTTTGATCATTTATGAATTAAAAATCTCTGTCTCAATACTTAAGTTAAAAAACCCATAAAGAAGAAACACTTCAGCCGACATCGCAGGGATAGCCACAAAAATGATCCTAAGATAGCTCCACCTGTTTTAGAAATAATAGAAACAGTTAACCCGAGAAAACCAAATAATAATGAATGCAAGAAAAGTGTAAAGAAGTAGGCCATAGAGGAAGGAAAGACTGAAGGTAGGGCTAAGTGTTCTAAACAGCTAGATCAAAAAGAATTTCGGATAAATTAAGCATTAAAGGCATTGATGAATGTGAACCATCAATTAGACAAAAATCATTGTTACATGATTTCTAATCATCGTATACTTTCTAAATTTGTAATGATGTGGGTGTCAGCGTCCAGTATAGAAAATTCGTTGATTGCACCAACGAAGCGGGAAAAACCCAGTCTCGCCGAAAGTAATAAGAGCTCTTCTATTGAAAGGGAAAAAATTGGTTTGGGTATGGCGTACATTTCAGGCATAAATAACGACTGATGTGTCTACAAAAATCTAAGACGTAGCTGTGTGTATGCGTATTTAATAATGCAAACGTCTAAACGTCTAGTTTATGAAAACGTATAGAATCTTTTGGCAAGGTAGATAAAACAAACAATCTACTTACATATTCTGTCAACTCCCACTGCTCTCGCTCTTAGGATTCGATACGCAGAGAGTGCATTAAATTGAATTCATTGACATTTTTTGTAAAAACTTTATTGAAAATCAATAATAAATTATTTCTAAACAGAGTTCTTTCTTAGTTTAGCGAAATTGTTTTTCAGGTGGTATATATAAATCAAACATTAAAAAAATTGTAATGTCTTGGGAAAATTTTTAAAATTTTCAGGGAAACATATTTTTACGAAATCCATTAAATTACCTGTCACAAGATAAATATATAGGGTTTGGTGGAAAACATTATCTGTTAAAATATCAGAGTGTTACAACTACTCACATAGTGATTTTTTCAAAAACCATAACTACGGAATGATCTCTTTAGTGTTCCTATAAACTCCAGAAAGCTACACGTGACTATATATTTTGAAAGAATTTTTGTATCAGTAGTTTCTCAAATAATTTGGATGAATTATATTATTGTAATGGTCTTTCAGTAAAATCTTCTACAAATCGGGGAATAAAGAGAAATACCAAGCTTTTGAGTGTTGCAGAAAGAAAATTTTTCATTCAGCTCCCTACCAAACCCCTTACAATTATTTTAATTCCCTCAATTTAACGTCAGGTTAGTAAGAACTAAAGTAAAACGCAGTTACAAATTTATAAAGGGTGCAATAATTGTAAGGGTTTGACAGATGGACAGGCAAATGGGTGAATTAAAAAGAGTTCCATCGTGTATTCCGACTAGCCTAAGGAAGGTAGTGATGAAGGCACAGCATGATCGGCCTTAAGCCGCTTTCCCACGATCTCTTGTAACGAAGACGAGATGGGACGGGACGGGACGAATACTCAATCACACGCGATGGGAACAGGGCCGCCTCTGCTAGCGGAGATGAGACGCAGCTACCCACTCTGAGTTGGTAAACATCACAGGCGTGTGTAATGGTGCGCTGTTGCCATCGGTTCTGTTGCTGTAAAGTGCTCTGTGTCACACGACACTAGGCAACATGATGGTGAGGTGGCGGCCAGGTAAGCGAGGACTAACCTGCGGCCCACGCATGTCCCTATACTTCGGCTAATGAGGTCCCGTCCCGTCTCGCCTCCGTTACAAGAGATCGTGGGAAAGCGGCTTTAGAAGAACTTCGTTATGTGGCGAGTAAAAGTGGAGACGAAGGCCTGAGTTGGAAAAGATTAAGATCTGTCGTAGGAGTCATACCTGTGGACACTATTGTTAAGTGGGGTTGCACTAGACATGGCCTATAACTAAATAAAAGGGAAAAAACGGCACTCTGTGAGTTGTTAGTTAAAGGTATAAGAGAATACTCTTCCAGTTATAATGGAGTTAGGACGTCCAACACGTCGATATTTTACATTAGAAAGGATGCCGCCTCAAAAACTAAGGCGACGAAAGCCTTCGAATGCACGCCACAGTCAGTTATAAGACTACTACTGTTAATGCAGGAGTAAAACAAACAAATTAATAGAATGATGATAAATTAATAGGGATGCAAAAAACACAAATATAACAGGTCATAGTCCTGGTTAATGAAAAGAATTCTAAAGAATGAAGCTATCCACGAAGGAAATAGAGGAACAATGATTGGCAAAGAATAATACAGTTCACTGGTGTACATAGATTGTAATCATGAGTTACTGAGGTAGTTTTCTGGTTTGATACGAAAGAAAAGTATTTCGAACATATTATTGGTACAAGAGGTTCGTTTAGTGATACATTCAGAAATTTTTATATGTATGTTAGAAAATTGATGAGAAGAGAAAGTATTCAGAAAGTATAAATAAGGATGAGACAGAAGTTACCTAGGATGGTAAAATACAGAGTTAGTGACTAGTTTGCTGAGACCACTATAGGTTGTCATTCAGGCATATGAGAATAAAATTCAGAACAGGAGCATCTCCACATATGGAGAAGTGAGCAGACTAGGAAACATAAATAAATTTGAGGATATCATGAGAGAACTAAATAGGCAAAAAAGCATAAAAATATTACATTTGACTAATATTACTACAGCTGTATTTAAGATAAAGGGACACACAATCGTACCATACCGTGATATATTACTTATACTGTGTCTGAAAACATGTAGTTTTTCATAGGACTCGAAAAGTTTCATAGTAGTACTGTTCCGTCAATGAGGAGAGCCAAATGGTGTTAAATATGGCAGACCTACTAATTTAACTGCAATGGAAGATATATTGATGGAGAGCTTGATATGGTCACACAGCAGAAATGTCTGGAAAGAGACTGGTTTATAAATTAGCAACATGGATTTAGGAGAGAATATTCATAAGAATCTAAGTTAGCGGGCTATGAACAAAATGTTTCAACTGAATTGGACAAGGGAGAAAAGTTGTGGAGTTTCAAGGTTTGAGCCTACATTAATTACGTTGACAATGTAATATTATTTATAAGTGTGCGAATTGTGGAATATCTGCCTAGATTTAGCGGATCTAAAAAAAAAAAAAAAAAAAAAAAAAAAAAAAAAAAAAAAAAAAAAAAAAAAAAAAAAACGCGGTCGTAGTGAAAATTCCGTTCACGGACAATGGGCCTCGCATTCGGGAGGACGGCGGTTCGAATCCCCGTCCGGGCATCCACATTTGGGTTTTCCATGGTTTCCCCAAATCACTCCAGGTGAATGCCGGGATGCTTCCTTCAAAAAGGCCATGGCCGAATTCCTTCCCATTCCTTGCCCCCATCCTTTCCCGTCTCTAAAGACCACGTTGTTAAAAAGGGACGTTAAACTGTTAAAAAAAAAAAAAAAAACGGACAATGGACAAGACGTTGAGTGCTCACAGATACTACAGATAAACCTCTTATTTCGCTCGGATGAACCGCGACGTCGAACTTGCTGTTGCTAGCGCATGAGGTACCACCAAATCCTAGCCGAAGAGGCATCGGAAGTTAAAAGTGAACTGCGCTTAAGATTTGTGTCGTGTAGGAGATAATTCCACGCGTAGTCAATGCAATCAGTTTGGTCCTATAGCCGATGGCCATTAATGGGAAATTTTGATTGAAGAAATGACTGGTGGGGACAACTGAAAAATCTTATATATATACTAGCTTGAGCCCACGACTTCGTTCGTGTTTATAAAGAATTTGGATTAACAGCTACCGACATTTAAACACCATAGTGAACGATGGGAGACTCGATGCTATTACCACACACAAACGCCAGTCATCTGCGCTATGTAGTTCAGGTAGCAAAGTAAAATATACGGACACATATGTCTTTGGTCGAAATAAGAAAATATCCTTGATCGACCACTTCCAACCACCATATCTCCCACACTCCCACAGTTACTGAAATTCGGCCAACGTTGTCATCGACGGGATTCTGTGCTGCCACCACATACAAACACCAGTGATCTGCGCTAGATAGTTTTGGCTGAAAAGTGATACACCATGACACATACGTCTTTGATAGAAATATGAAAGTGGCGCAGGTCGACTACTTCAACCATCATATCTCCCACACCTCCATAACTAACGACATCTAACCATCGTAGTGCACGATGGGAGATTCGATGTTATTACCACAACACAAACATCAATGGTCTGTCCTATGTAGTTGTGGCAGGAAAGAGAAGTATAAAGATACACAAGTCTTTGGTCGAAATATGAAAATGCCCTGCATCGACCACTTTTAACCATCATATGTGGTGGCTGAAAAGTGAAATATAGGGAAACACACGACTATTTTTATATATAAGGTATAAAAAAAGACGAGTGTGTCCCTATATTTCACCCTGCAGCCACCACTACTTAGCGCAGACCACTGATGTTGTTTCCCATCGTACACAACGTTGGGCGAATGCCGGCAGTTGTGGGGCTGTCGGAGATATAGTGGTTGGAAGTGGTCGACCTTGGGCACTTTCATACTCCGACCAAACACATGTGTGTCCAAATATTTTATTTCCCTGCCACAACTACATAGCGCAGACCACTTGCGTTTGTGTGTGGTAGTAGCATCGAGTCTCATATCGCGCACCTAGGTGGAAACTTTTCAGGAGCAATGGGGATGTGGGAGGTATTGTGGTTGAAAGTGGCACTTTACATTCATATTTCGACCAAAGACGTGTGTGTTCCTATATTTCAATTTTCAGCCAAACTTCCTAGTACAAGGATTCGTAGTGCCAGTATCCCCCACTTTGTGCAAGCCCTATAATGAATACCTGCATCAGGGCAGAGTACCGAACATCTGGAAGCAGAGTGAGATATTGATAATCAAGAAGGGAGATGACAAAGATCCACCGAGCGTGGTGGGTAAGCGGTTATCGCTCTGGCTTTGCATTCGGGAGCACGCCGGTTCGAATCCCCGTCCGGGCATCTAGATTTGGGGTTTCCATGGTTTTCCCAAATCACTCCAGGCGAATGCCGGGATGCTTCCTTCAAAAATGCCATGGCCGAATTACTTCCCGTTCCTTGTTCCCAGTCCCATCCCGCCTCGAATGACCTCGGCGTCGACGAGGCGTAAAGCAAAAAGAAAAATATCAAAAATTGCCTAAATCCTATCGACCCATCTTCTTGCTGAACGTGCTGGGCAAAAGACAAGAAGTGGTACTGTGCAAGAGGTTATAAGAACATTGGGAGAAGGAAGTGATGAATCCAAACCAATACGGATTCAGAACATGTAGATCTACAGAAAATGCATCAATCGAACAACGATTCTGACACAGAGCTCAAAACAGAAATACGTGATAGGGATTCTTGTCGATATATCTGCGGTGTTTGATAATCTATCATGGTCAGCGCTTTTTGCCAGGTTAAAGGAAATCAATTTTCCAAGGAACTTGTATAACTTGTTAAAGATTACTGCAAGAACAGATACGTCAAACTAAGGTGTCCCCATGCATCCACTGAGATAAAGTTGACAAAGGGTTTTTCACAGGGTTCCATCTGTAGCCCGATAGTTTGGAACGTTGGGCTTGAACCGGGAATGACGAGGCTGCAAAGTATGCCGGAACTTCTGAGACTTGTTGCCTTTGCTGATGACCTATTATTACTATTAGAGGGTAAAACCAGAGCGAACAAACATTGAGGCCAAATGCGCAAAGATTTTGCGTGAACTCAGTCGACGGTGCAGACAAGTCAAACTAAGAGTAGCACCACACTAAACCTGTTATATGTAATTGAAAGGCTGATTACAAAGCAATCCAACCATTAAAATAGACGGAGTTATGATAAGAAATAGTCCTTTCAGTCGATACCTTGGTGTGAAATTAGACGAAAGTCTAAATTTTATGGTCCATATGGAGGAAGCATGTGGGAGAGCCATATCAGTGATGAATAAACTAATCAGCTTGGGGCAAAGGCGTTTCCAACTGTCGTCGCTCATTATTCGAACATACCATAATACCTTAACGTCAGCTGCTGGGTATGCAGAAAGCATCTGGGCCAGAAAAGTAATACCAAATAAACTTTTCAGGAAGAGATAGCGAAGTATTCTCCTTAGGCCGAGTGGTGCTTACAAAACAACAGTAACTGATGCCCTTACCGTGGCACTTGGGGTGTTGCCACTGGACTTGGATGTTCGTAAGCTATACTGGCTCTGGACAGGTAATCTGGTACAGCTGGAGAAAATCACGGGAACACTAGCAACAATAGCTGCAGAGGTAAACAGTTTGTTACTGGAAGAATGGCAGCGAAGGTGGAACGTTAGCATACCAAGAAGAAGAAGTTATGACATGTGTCCTAGTGTACATGAAAAGCTCAAAATGTAACATCTTCTCCCATCACCCGGGCTGGTACACTACTATTGGCCTTTACAAAAGTGAACTGCAAAGAAGAGGGATAGTGCACAGCGGTATCTGTGACTGCGGAAACGAGGGCACTCAGGAACATGTTGCATGGTAATGTGTGAGGCGAATTTTTGACATTCTGCGTGACCGGGAATTGGGGTACTTTCTTGATGCAGCTTGTAATCTTGCCTCACAAGCAGCCAAAGAAAATTTCTTGGCACTAAGAAAAGTCCCAACTGACAGCGACCAACTACCGAAAATGATCATCCCTGGAGAAAGAAACTCCCGATGGGTAGAAGGATAAAACCTTTACTTCCAGGAAGTATCTCCTGAGGGAGATTAGTTACTCCCAAGTGGCTGTGACGAGAGTAAGTGTGGAGATAATTGCGCAAAGTGATCAGTTTTTGTGTATGAGTTTATACATTTATGTAAGCATGTGTGTGTGCTTGTATGTATGTTATTTTAATTACTAATTTATTAATTAAATACAGTCTTTCACGTTGTTAATTTAGTTATGTCACTAGCTTTTAAGAAAATGGATAAGTTTTTAATATCATAAATTAGTCTTACATCTTGACCAAAATTCAACTGCTATTATAAAACTAGAAATTAGTCATATGTGCATTTTGTATTAAGTTGGAAATATGGGCCCAGAGGCTAGATGCTGGGCTTTTATGTAACAGGACATAAATCAATAAACAAAACCTCCTAACATGGAGTTACACGTCATGTACAATGTTGGATGAATGTCTGTAGCTGTGGTGGTGTGGCAGACATGGTGGATGAAAATGATTGATCACGGTCATTCCGTATTTCGACCAAAGACATGTGTGTCCCTATATTTCACTTTGTTGCCACAACAATATAGCGCAGACCACTAGTGTTTATATGTGACAGTAGCATCAAGTCTCCTATCGTGCACTATGGTGATTAGATATCGGTAGCTGTAGGGGAATAGGAGATCTGGTGGTTGAAATTGGTCGACCTGGGGCACTTTCATATTTCGACCAAACACATGTGTGTCCCTATATTTCTCTTTGATGCCACAACTACATAGCGCAGACCACTGGTGGTTGTATGTGGTAGTGGCATCAAGTCTCCTATCGTGCACTATGTTGGTTGCATGTCGGTAGCTATAGGGATGTGGGAGATATGGTGGTTGAAAGTGTACCGTGGCGCAGTTTCATATTTCAACAAAAGACGGGCGTCTCCTTATATTTCACTTTCCGTCAGTAATACCTAGCGCAGACCACTAGTGTTTGTGTGTGGTAGTGGTATGGTGTCACCGATCGTGCACAACGTTGGCCGAATGTCGTTAGCTGTGAGGGTGTGATAGATATGGTGGTTGAAAGTGGTCGATCAGGGAAATATCGTGTTTTCGACCAAAGACTCATGTGTCCTTATATTTCACTTCGCTGCCTCAACTACAAGACCACTAGTGTTTGTTTGCGGTAGTGGCCTCGAGTCTCCCATCGTACGCTATGGTGGTTAGATGTCGGTAGCTATGGAGTTGTTGGAGATTTGTTGGTTGAAAGTGGTGAGCCCAGAGCATTTTTCTATTTCTACCAATGACGAGTGTCTCTCTATATTTCACCTAGTGGTCAGAACTACCAAGCGCAGACCACTGGCGTTTGTGTATGGCAGTAGTCTTCGATCGTGTAGTATAGTGATTGCATGTGGGTAGCTGTTAGTGTTGCAAATTGAAAAAAAAAGTTTTGTGAAAAAAAACATGAATAAAAACCTAGCACCCTGTTTTTTTTTATTTTTATTTATTTTTTCCTTCTTCAGAAAACAATATATTTGATAAATTATAGTTTTATTTACGGATGTTACATTTTACATGTGTGTTTTAAATCTTACTAAATGGTATAATGTCTTACATAATGATTCATAAATGTATCTATTTAGGTAACATAATTTTTTAGCCATCCTCTTGGTCAGAACCACATTCACTAGTATCAGTCACTAGTGCGGTCGGAGTCGGAATTTTCTGTTTCTTCTTCTGTTACCTCTAGATCCATAACTTCAGAAGTAGTAACATTTTCCTTTACTGGTTGTACACAAAAGATTTTGAGATTGCAATTTTAAATTGTGAGCAAAGTACGCACTGTGCATAAATACTGCGCCGATAGTTCCATATTACGGTCTTTTAAGTTTGAATTTAAATCTATTATCATACAAAATTTCTTTCTTTTCAATCGTTGGTTTATGCCAACGGTTGCAAGGAAATGATTCATAATAACTGACAATTTAATGACTCAGTGTCACTATATCCTGAGAGTTTAACAAGTATACGAATATAAGGAAAGCACAATAAGTGATAGAAAGAGACAAAAAAAACCGTTGATAAATTTAAAATACCTAATTTTTTGAAAAGATCCGTAGGTCTACAGATAAATTTGTAGGGTTAGCAGCACTATTTCAAATAGTGAGTATCAATCCAAACAACGGGGATTCCTTTTCGTGCAACCTAGCCTATTCGGGAAATCCCCGTTCGTAAAAGAATACTTCAGTCAATGTAGTTAATATTTTTGTAATTTTTTTTTCCTACTGAACCAGAAAAATATAGTAGATTTAAAAATGAAGATAAGTACTTAGTATAAACTCTAAAACAGTCATATTAAACGATAAAAGCCATAAAAATATGAAATTTAGTAGTTATGAAAAAACATGTTTTTTTCACAGTTTTTTTTCATTTTTTTATCAAGTCAGAATAAAAAACGTTTTTTTTACAACACTAGTAGCTGTAGGGTCGTGGTAGATATGGCGGTTGAAAGTGGTCGACCTGGTATCAAAATAGACATTTGTATCCCCCTATTTCAATCTGCAGTTAAAAGTACTTACCACAGACTACTGGAGTTTGTGGGTTAGTAGTCTCAAGTCTCCCATCGTGCACTATGGTGGTTGCATGTCGCTAGCTGTTAGGGTGCTGGAAATATTAAGATTGAAAGTAGTGGACCGAGGGCATTTCATATTTCGACCAAAGCTATGTGTACCCCCATATTTAACTTTGCGGCCATAAGTATCTTGCACAAATCACTTGCGCTTATTTGTGGTATTGGCCTCGAATTCCATTCGTGCAGTAAGGCGGTTGCATTTCGGTAGCTATCAATCAAAATTCTTTACAAAAACGAACGAAGTCGTGGGCACCGGCTAGTATAGTACAAAAACAACTGACATGGAGTGACGGTCATTGGGCGTGAGGCCTCGGCGAAAGCCCTCTGTGAAATGTGACTTGGGAGCAAAACATAACGTCAGTTGGAAGTTTCACTTTGTTGGGAGATCTTATCTCTCAAATATAGAAACTGAATCTGCAATATAGGACCCCACCGTCGCATGTTTTGCACCGAGCATGCATACGTGTGAGTCACAACGTGGACGCATTGACAATTATTAGCGAGATATACGGAAGCTAGCTGATCGTTTTGGTGTGACGCACCCTGCCGGCTGCAAGGGTCAAGATTAGTGTTGCAAACTGAAAAAAAAAAATTTTTTTCAGCTTTTTGAAAAAAAAAACATGAAAAAAAACATGAAAAAAAACTTAGCACCCGTGTTTTTTTCTAAATTTTATTTTTTTTTTTCTAATTTTTTTTTCTTTCAGAAAACAATATATTTGATAAATTATAGTTTTATTTAAGGAACTTCCATTTTACAAGTGTGTTTTAAGTCTTACTGAATCATATAATGTCTCACATAATGATTCATAAGTGTATCTATATAGGTAACATAATTTTATTCATCCTCTATGTCAGTACCATATTCACTAGTATCAGCACTACCAACAATAGTTCGATCGGTGTCGGAATTTTCTGTCTCTTCTTCTGTCTCCTCTAGATCCATAACTTCAGAAATAGTTAAATTTTCTTTTACTGGTTGTTCTTGTATTGTACGCAAAAGATTTTGAGATTGCAATTTTAAATTGTGAGCAAAGTACACACTGTGCATAAAGACTGCGCCGATAGTTCTGTATTACGGTCTTTTAAGTTTGAATTAAAATCTATTATCAAACAAAATAGGAGCTTTACTTCTTTTCAATCGTTTTTTTTACACCAACGGTTGCAAGGAAACGATTCATAATTAGGGACCGTGCACAAACTACGTGGCTCGTTCCAGAGAGAGGAGGGGTTAGCTGGAAGGCTACGCTGGGCTACGTGGGGAGAGGGGGAGGGGGTTCCGAGCTAGGCCACGTAACTTTCCTTTCGTAACATTTTTCACAGTTAAAATGAGGAACTGAACTTACAACAGCATGTGAGTATTTATTTCCCTCAGTTAATTATATCCGTATGTAATTTACAATAGTTTGACAAGAGAAAACAGTAAAAAAATATCTTCTGGAATCAAAACGGAAGAAAGCTACGTGCTACGGGGAGGGGGGGGGGGGAGGCAAAAGCCACGTAGGGCTACGTGGGGGAGGAGGGGGGTTCACAGTAGGCAAAAATGGAGCTATGTGGTTTATGCACGCTCCCTTACTGACAATTTAATGAGTCAGTACCACTATACACTATACTCTGAGAGTTAACAAGTATACGAATATATAGAAAACCCAATAAGTAATAAAAAGAGGCAAAAAACCGTGGATAAATTTTAAATTCCTAATTTTTTTAAAAGATCTGTAGGTAATTTTGTAGGGCTGGCAGCACTATTTCAAATAGCAAGTATCAATCCAAACAATGGGGAATGGGGATTCCTTCTCGCGCAACCTAGTCTCTTCGGGAAATCCCCGTTCATAAAGAAAATTTCAGTCAATTTTGCCAATATTTTCGTAATTTTTTTTCCCTACTGAACCAGAAAAATATAGTAGATTTTAAACTAAGATAAGTACTTAGAATAAACTCTAAAACAGTCATTTTAAACTGCCTTACAAATTTGAGATTTAGTAGTTGTGAAAAAAACGTGTTCCAGAAAAAAAACATGTTTTTATTTTTTCAAGCCAGAAAAAAAACCTTTTTTTTTTACAACACTAGTCAAGATTATTGTCAATTCTGAGTTAGCCGTCACCGCCTGTGGGAGTTATCAACTTGCCAATGAAGCCACTCAAAGGGTAATTCCAACGTACATCAGACTACCTAATCCACAAAACGTGTTACCGGATAATTTACTTCTGCAAACTCTGTAAGGAGACTGTAAGAGAATTATCATGCGACTGTCCACTTAACTGAAGTATCTGACGCCAAATAAAGTAATTCTCATGCCAATCCAAGTTATGAAAAAGGAATGGTAATTAATTTAATATTTCATTAATACCTGCGCTTCCCTGTAATAATTTCGAGATATAAAATTAATTTAATTATCCACACGGAACAGATATCTTACACAGGATCTCGCAAAGTCAACTTACAGAATGAGTCATTTAATGGTGGTAAGTTATGTAACAACCATTGGAATGGATGGAAAACTACTTACCAAGATAGACTGACTCTTGAAAGCTACTAAATAAAGAGTTGAGATCGCAAATACATTATCACAAAGGACGGTAGTGTTTTTTGTTTTGTTTTGATTCTTTGCTTATGATATCGAGGCCATTAGTGGCGGGAAAGGAGTAGAGCAAAGAAATTGAAGTAAGTCATCAATGACCTTTTGAAGAAACCATCCGGCATTCACCTGGTGTGATTCCGGGAAAACTTTGAAACCGAAATATGGCCACACGGGAACCCGAAACTGCGGCCTCGAAATGCGGGCCAGAGCATTAAGCCTCACACACACCACGCTCTGTTGTTGGAAAAAATAAAATAACTGTTTAAAAAAAACCGC
>JARYHS010013630.1:256556108-256600542 GCA_031002005.1 Vandiemenella viatica | reverse complement strand
AACTGTTTTTGATCGTAAGAGTCACGCCTGGCCCGTAGGTTATTCGGATTGAATGTTAAACTGTAGATATCACTAAGTTAGGGGTGCAATGTGAGGCAAATCGTAGGTAGTCTTGCAATGCTGTAGGTGTACACTTTTTTACATTATAATGATCCCTCAGGGGTTGTTCACAGTCAGTGTGTGTGTGTGAACCGCAGTAATCTATATATGTAAAGATGATTGTGTGTTTGTTTGTTTGTTCTTCATACAAATCCAGTTTTCATCCGATCTCGATGAAACTTTGCACACTTATCCTTTGAAACAAGGAGAAAAATACTGTCTACATTTGGTTGAAAAAATATCTGTATAAATAATACATTTGTCTCATAATTTCGAAATACTACTAAACGGCGATAGCCAGACGCGTTGGATATGGACGTCTCTGTACTGTTTTTCCGTGTAGCGGTCAGGCAGCTCAGTGGTTAAAGCGTTTACTTATAAATGTTTGGGTCGTGGTCTCCGTTTCAAATCTCCGTGAAGGCTAATATTTATAAAAATTGTTTTTGATCGTAAGGGTCACTCCTGGGCCGTCGGTTATTCGGATTGAATATTAAACTGTAGATATCACAAAGATAGCGGTGCAATGCGAGGCAAATCGTAGGTAGTCTTGCAATGTTGTAGGTGTACACTTTTTTACGTTATAATGATCCCTCAGGGGTGATTCGCAGTCAGCGTGTGTGTGTGTGAACCGCAGTAATAATACTATAAATACGGAAGTAAGTCTCTGTCTTTTTGTTACGTTTTGACGACTAAATGGCTATATGGATATTGATGGAATTTGACAAGAAAATCTGTATGCAGGGCACAGGAAATTTTTTCCAGTATGATTAACAGTTGTAGTCACGAATTTTTGGGACCTTATCGAATGGTGACAGAAATATGTTGGAAATTGATTCTCTACAAGAGACAGGTTCGATGGCAGAATGATATAGTGATAGCTTTCCTGTCATTTTATGCCAACTCGGTGTTGTTGGGAACTAATCCTTCGTTACCAACAACTTTCTATATTCAACTCCAGCAAAAAAAAAAAATCTTAATCCACGCGTACGAAGTCGCGGGTACAAGCTAGTATTTGAATAATACTGTAGTTTACACTTATTAACATATTTTTGTTTATCACCTATTTTAAAATCCTTACTTTGCCGTTGTTGTTATTTTCACCTCTTTAGCTACTTTTTTTCCGAATATTTTTTCCGCTATTCGTCTGTCCAAAATGCCATCTGCAAGATTGTAATTGATTCATAATTGTTTTGAAACAAGAGTGTTTAACAATATTGCCAGGATGAAATTCTCTCGGGTGTCCAGCCGGGTGGTGTATAAACACGACGCCTAGATGGTGACAGTCAGCTTGCGACAGCTAGAAGACACCTGAAAACTGATGAAGACAGCAAAGCTAGCCGTCGAAACGTTGTGTTTATACAACACTATCCGGTTGGACACCCGAGAGGATTTCATTGCATCAGTACACCGAGAAAGTCTACACTCTCCCAATATTGCCACATATGTTTAGCCATAGCAGCCAGTATTTCTTAAATTCAGTGCATGGGACATATTAAATTTATGTTTAAAGAATGGAACAAATAAGCCATTTCTAAACTATTTCTTTTATTTAGAATAGATCACTTGGAACCTAAGGCTATAATGCCACTTTTTTTTTTTTTTTTTTTTTTTTTTTTTTTTTTTTTTTTTTTTTTTTTTTTTTTTTTTTTTTTTTTTCCCAGAACGTCCTGATGCGCATGCTTATGATTGCCTCTGTTCATCTTACACCACTCTCTTGGTTGTGGTTATGGCTGGAGGCCCGGAAATTAAAGTGATTCCCTTCAGTTAATGTTGCGTTGGTCTTTCTAATTACATGTTCTACTTCTGTTTTAATTTTTTGATTATGTTCTCACACCACAACTCGCACGGTAACTTACAAATCTGGTTCTCATTTGAACTTATCATTTCGAAGTTTGTGTCACTAATTAATCGCTTATATGTCCCACAACCTACTGCAGTGGCTGAATGCTTCAATGCACGCTCGTACAATACACAATCAAATCAAGGCATCAAATTAGTGGCTTTGTCTGTTTTTGTTGGTTGGCCATTACTAGCTAAGCAAATAGCTCAATCGTGCGTTTCCGGCTCATATAACATTTCGAAAATAGAAAAATGTTGTAGACATTTAATACTGAACTGCATGATTCAGTGGCACAATTCCTCTTAGTGTCACTACTAATACTTTCTTTCAGACAATGGTTTTGTAGAGTTTGTTGTCTTTTGTCATTTACCGCATCTTAAATTAGGATATTTCATTACTTAATTTTGTTTGGTGTTTCATTGTTATTGGTTTATTCTTATTGTGTATCGCCCCAGTTTTTAGGGTTCTACAGGGGAACGGAGCATTGTTGTCACAGTATTCTAGCCCGTAAACGAAATAAATTCCAGAATTCAAATTTGCATATGATGTATGTTAACCCCAATCCAAATATCGTATTAAATTTTTTTTTCTTAACTATGTTCTACGGGGTTTACAAAGAAGCAGATGAAGTTTAAAAAAGAAAAATTCTCCCTCAGCTTGAGGGATATCGTTGTTTTGTGCTCGTCAAGTAGAGGATTGTCATATTTTTTTACAATTTTATTCACTGGAAAATAAAGACGTAAATTGCCGTCATGGCTGTCAATTCCGTACCACCTTTGTTCCGGGTCTATCTGAAAATCGCTATTCCTTAGGAACTTTAAATTTGTTCCAAAGTCGGATAATATCATTTATTTAAACGGGAAATGCTAAAACATTTACATCTAATATGCTTTTAAGTTTTAAGTTCGAGATTACTTTGCCAAATATTAGTTCTATTTTATTTAAAATATTCTAAATTCAGGGCGCATATCATTCTGATGTTCCTGTAACAGCTTTGATTGTAACTAAAAGATAGTATTAATCAGCTAACAGAGGTGCTCTATCCCCACTCCGCTGCCCTACCCCTACATGCGAAGAGGAATTTTACAACTCACCTACTAGACACAGCGGTCAGATAGGAAAAGAAGGAAGGGAGGGGTGGTGAGGTGAGGAACACGGCACTGAGCCGCCAGTTTGAAGTGAACAGGGCATAGCAGTGAACGTCGTTGGAGCGGAGTCCTCTACGTAATCTGGAAATGGAAGGCACTGATTTTTCTTCCACGATACCTACCACATGCGATATATGTGTCTAGGTCATTACAGTACGGACCAGTAGCTGGGAAAGGTTCGACTCTTGTCCGGTATTTTACTAATCTGTTCTTCAATTTTTGTACACTTCTGTAGCAAGTTACTGCTGTTTCCTTAAATCTGTTGGATTGTTGTCAGGCCGGCGGATAATGTGGGTATGGTGGGTAGCAGTACCCACCCGGGAAATTCCGGGTGGGTATTTCACCCACCCGGAATTTGAGAGTTCATAGGCGAAAGAATTGAGAGAAAGAAAGAAAGAGAGAGCAGAGCAGCTAAGCATGTTAGTTTCATTCTTCAAAATGCGTATATAATAGCCTGTGTGCCCACAACACCATTAGCGACGCGCTAAATCCCTTTGATGTTTCAATAGAGACCGCCACCCCAGATGTCGCCTACTGAGCTAACAATCTTGTGAGTGAACACAAGAAAATAGTGTACGTCCAAAGCAGTCGTGTGTGAAAGCTGCATTAGTGTATTTCGAAGGCGTTTCGGCTAATTCTAAAAAAAAAAAAATAAAAAAAAAATAGATAAATTCGTAGTGAGGCTGAACAGGAGAAACGAATTGAGTCTAGATAATGCTAGAAGTCAGCAGAAAGGGAGGATAAATTTGCATCGCTCTTAGACGAATGATCCACTGGAACCTTAAAAGATGGCCTTGTTCAGTCAGCTGACAGTCAAAATCGTGAAAGTAAGTAAAAGTAAAATTCTTATTCTTGTTCTTCACTCTATACATAAATACGTGCGCATGTAATGAATATTCACGTGTATTTACTAGAGATGTAACGGAAGCGACATTATGGAAGCGGAAACAGAAGCCTAAGTTGTATGAAAATATGATTTAGTGTTTAGTTACTTCTATTTAATAAAAATGACAAGTGGAATAACGTTTATTTTAATAATCAAATCAAACAGTAACTGACTTTGAAGTAGTAGTTTGCTAATTACTATAATTAATATTCGAAAGCTATTTATTTTAAAAACAAACGTTTAGCAGCCTTTTCTCATTTTTAATTTTTTCCTTCCCCCCCCATACACACAAATTAAACCTTCTTTCGCTGAACAATTTTTCGCAAGGACACTGCTAGGCGGGGCTTACAAAAACCTGGGGACTAATGGAAACAACATAGAACATTTGTGATCGTTCATTTGCCATCACTTAAGAGGATCTACTTTTAATGGCAGTCCTGTTTGCTTTTACTACTTGACTAGAGTGATATTGGTAATTTTTTTTTCATGTAACTTAAGATCTACATTTAATTTTTTCAAACGTTTTAAATTCTTCTGGATGGATGGATTTCAAATTGCTTTTTAAAGCAATGGTGGTACGTTCTTTCATATAACATTATTTTTTACCTAATGTACATTTTGCCCCAGATTCAGTTTTTGTACACAAATATCTAAATAGAACTTAGTTTTGGTTTCATTTTGAGACACGCTACTATCATATAATAAAACATATACCTAAGAGGCCCACAGACGACCAACTTGATTGCCAACTTTCTAGTGAACTTAATTGGCAACCAAGTTGAACATATAAACATCACGTCCGCGGTCCGAGTACGTGTCATCAGGTTTATTTTGCTGGATGTTTTCTCTTACCACTCTCTATTATTTTGTATGGCGGATTTAAAAATTTTGGCTATAGTAGAGCGTAGGTTTGTGAGCAATGAGTGACTGAGCAATGCAGTTTTTGGTTTTAAGAGAGTTGTGTGGAAGATGAGGTGATCCTGCTGGTCTCAGAGGAATGGTATCAAAACTGCATAGATTTCTCCGTTAAATTTTTACTGAGGGAGATACACGTCACTAAACCTGACTGGCCAATAAAACCCATTATAAATTGTAGGACAAATTGCGAAAGTTTATTTAAAAGGACACCAACATGAGGATTTTATTGCTGTGAACGAATGGTCTTTCGCAACCCCCATACTTTTAGCTAGTGGTCAGAGCGTCCGAGGATTTAAAATTTTCACCGCTATATCGCCACACAATTCTTGGAACAAAGCGACTTGTAGTGTTATGAACAAAGTTTTATTAGAAATTTTAATCACCTGGTAACGTAGCGAAAAGTGAGTTGGAAGTAACATGCCATGTACTCTCTTTGGCTCCGGCTCCAAACCTTTAGCTCAGTTCTGTTTTTCAATTGTCTCCGGTAGCCAGTTCTAATATTTCTGATTCTTTTCTTAAAAGTATCAATTTTCGTATTTAGCCCAATTCTTTTGGAAAAGAACAATGAAATTTTTTCACGCATTCTTCTTTTTGTTGCGCTCCTTGGAACTTCGACGTTCAAAACTTGGGCAATTCTCTTAGCGCATCAAAATATTCACCCAGATTAAAATGTTTGGTATTCTTGCCATAATCGAAAAACAATATTGGAGCTCAAACAGTATTCTAGTATTGCAAATAAACGAAAACGTACAGTAATCGAAAACCAAATAACATTGACAGAACAGTTCGAAGTTAAACGACTGATGCTGAAAACTGTGTTGTAAAACTTCCCCACAGATGCTACAAAAAGGTCGCCCCACCAAATACGGAAGTTTTTTGTTCCCCAGTTCTAACCGGATCTCAACATGTAAACCATCAACCTACTTATAGACGTTCTACATTGACTTCAACACGGCATCAAAGTTGTAAACCAAGTTGATCGTTAGGGGACTCCTTTAAAAGTACACTACACGATGCATGTGATAATTAATAAAAAAGGAACCCTCACCGATACGTCACCAGTCACCACTCCGACCTATTGTCGGAGCTCCCTCATACGAAGTTTAGCTCAAACAGCACCGCAGTACCCAGTGACATCAGTTCTATTTAATGTGATTTACTTTTTGGTTTCGCTACAAAATGTGCAGAAGCGGAAAACATAAGCTGAAGCCCAACTCTTGTGAAACATCGGGACTTGAGGAAGCAGAAGCAAAAGCAGAATTCCGTTACATTACCAGTAAGAAAGTACGTTGGGTACGCTAGCGCGCGCGCGCGCGCACACACGCACACACACACACACACACACACACACACACATATTATATTATATATTATATATTATATATTATATTACACTACTTACACTTGTTTGTGTAGTTATGCGCAAGGGCCAATAGAGACCCATAACACGCAAAAAGTTTCAGCCACACTTACAGGTGGTAACACATGGTATTATTTCTGTACAGGGTGTACAAAAAGGTACGGCCATACTTTCAGGAAACATTCCTCACACACAAACAAAGAAAATATGTTTATGTCGACATGTGTCCGGAAACGCTTACTTTCCATGTTAGAGCTCATTTTATTACTTCTCTTCAAATCACATTAAACATGGAATGGAAACACACAGCAACAGAACGTACCAGCGTGACTTCAAACACTTTGTTAAAGGAAATGTTCAAAATGTCCTCCGTTAGCAAGGATACATGCATCCACCCTCCGGTCGCATGGAATCCCTGATGCGCTGATGCAGCCCTGGAGAGAATGGCGTATTGTATCACAGCCGTCCACAATACGAGCACGAAGAGTCTCTTCATTTGGTACCGGGGACTGCGTAGACAAGGGCTTTCAAATGCCCCCATAAATGGAAGTCCACATAACGTATTTTCTTTGTTTTGTGTGTGAGGAATGTTTCCTAAAAGTTTGGCCGTACATTTTTGTAACACCCTGTATATACGAGTTTGTATAGTGTAATGCTGACATCTTCTGTGTATAGATATACCACCCCGTGTTATGAGCTGTAGCTGCACCGGCCCCATGGCTTTGTTCCACAACGACATAGTACAGCAGCAATATAATGAAATACATAAAGATTACAGGACTATATAAAATAAGCGATTGCATTAATTGCCATGACTCAAGCTAATTATTTTCGTTTTTTTTTCTGTACAGTTTCCACATTTAAATATAGAAGTTGGATAAAAACTGTTGGGTTTGTTTTTTAAATGAATTTACAAGTTTTTTTTTTTACCAATTATTTAGTAAAAATATCTTTGACTGAATTAATTCTTGAAATTGTAATAATGCGCATGGACTAATAAACAAACGTAGCAGTGTTACTTTCGTTTTTCCTGATTTACGATTTTTTTTTTTTTTTTTCGTGGCATCCATTTTCCGCTAATATGTTTGTCACTTGACCTAACACTAGAATCCGATGGCGTCCGGGCAAATGGAAAGGAGGATGGTTACTGCATCCCACGACAATGCTCCCTCCCCACACATCAATTGTTGTGCAGACATGACTTGCAGAATAGAACATTCCAGTCCTCCACCAGCCTCCCTACTCACCGGATTTAGCGCCATCGGATTTCTGGCTCTTTCCCAAGATGAAAATGGGCCTCCAAAGGTAACCGTTTTACCAACGTGGGAAGACATCAAAACCAAAGCGACAGCTGAACTTTGGAAGATACCAAACATGATTTTTCATCGTTGTTTTCCAGCAATGGCAGGAGCGGTGTAGCAAGTGTGTGTGTTCAGAAGGAGCCTTCTTTGAAGGAGATTAGGTAATTGTGTACTTATCTCTTGTTAATAAAGAGTTACAATGAAATTCCGGGAAGTTTTTGACTGCCCCTCGTATGAATTCACTTTTTTCCCCTAGAAACTACTTCGAGTAGTTCTCCAGTACCATTTATTTTCAAAAACTGGGCGAAAGACAATCCATGGCCTCAACTTAATAAGCCTTATTTGTTTTGGTCACTAACATTTTTCGCCAAGCACAAGTGAGAACTCTCACTACTCAGGAGTCAGTGCTACGATGGGGCTTCTAACGTTTCTGGAAAAATAACGGGATTACAGTCACGAATACGCAAAGAAGAACCTCGAACATTATTTGTGCACTGTAATGCTCATAACCTCAATCTTGTAGTACAAGATGGAATTGAGAAAACTTGTAATAGCGAGAAAATTTATTGGAACAGTAAAAGATTTCATAACGTCGTGCGAGACTCGCCGAAACGGCCTTCGACAGTTTAAGAAACTACAAATTGGAATACAAAAAGAAATTAATGATGATTTGCCTTCTCTTGCAGCCTGTTGTCCGACAAGGTATTTATAAAAATTATAAGTTTAAATCTATTTTTTTGGTTTTGTATGTATAAACATATTTATTCTTCAATTTTTGTACGAACATTCTGTAACCAGAGAAGTAGACAACGCTGTCGCTGCTAAGGCTATTGGATTTTACTCCGACATGGAATCATTTGCGTGTGTTTTATATTTAACAATGATGATAGAAATTTTTGATCGTGTGGAAATTTTGAATGCAGATCTACAAAAATCTAATATATCTGTTATTGAATCGTATGCGAAAATAGAAGCAATCACTGATGTTTTTACTGTGCTCGAGAGTCAAAATTCGAAGAAATTTTACGGGAAAGTGTTGCAGTCAGGTACTAACTTTGAAACCAACTAACCTCAAATCCCACATCATGCAAATTTCGATCAAGGTAAGAGTGAAAATCTCCGATTCGAAACACCTCAAGATTTTCTCCGCAAATCTTATTTTTATGACCAGTTAAAGAGTCGATTCGACAACGTTTCCACCCACTTCTTCAAATCGTTAGAACGATTCGCTTTGGGACAGCTCACAAATGTAGCAAAAATTATAAATTTCTACAATCATGATTTTGCCCAAGAAAGATTGCTCAGTGATAGAGACATGTTTTTGCAACTTTTGAAAAGGCAAGATGAGGAGGCAAAAAATTTAAGAGAGGTTGTAGATTTTTTTACAGAAGTACAAATGGACTAGAGGACTCATACCATAGTTTGTACGCTTCGTCCGACTACTCATCACAATTCCTGGTCGTCCTCTTCAAATGAATTAAGTTTTTCGGCCTTATGCCGACTCAAGAGTTACATAAGATCGACAATGTTGCAAGATCTATTAAATAACATTGCTATTTTACATGTATGTAGCAACCTTACTGAAGAACTTGATTTGGAAAAATTATTGAATCGTTTCATTTCCAAAGAAGCAAAGCGCATTATATTTTGTTTTTACTTAGTGCCTTACACCTAGTCGACGGCTAAGGTCATTAGAGGCGGGATGGGACTGGGGACAAGGAACGGGAAGGAATACGGCCATGGCTTTTTTTTTGAAGGAAGCATCCCGGCGTTCGCCTGGAGTGATTTGGGGGAAACCATGGAAAAACCAAATCTGGATGCCGGACGGGGATTCGAACCCGCGTCCTCTCGAATGCGAGAAGCACATTACAGTTTTTGCATTGCGCAATTGATACTGATTAATATTAAATTTAAAAAAATAACAATGTTTCGTAAATAGCTAAAATATAATTAATAAATATATTAATGAATAAATTATATGATCAATTTTTAAATTCATTTTCTAGTTTTTTCTCCTATAAATTTCCTTTAAGAATTAGATTCAATAGTTATCACTATTATTATTTTAGGTAAGATTTTTCAGGTAACTACCCCTCCCCCCCCCCCCCTCTTTTCGTGCCTTACTACCCACCCGGGCCTAACACGAAACGCCGGCCCTGGTCACAGATTTGTTGTAAACATTAGCAACAGAAATTGCAAATGTTGTGGTTGTATTAGGTGTACTCGCTTTTATGTCATGTGTAAAGAGTCTTGTGGATATGGGACAGTACTCATACTTATTAACGAATCATTAATATTACCAGCTTCTGATTACCGGTTAGTTACTAAACATCCCATTGAATTTCCAATCTTAACTGCTAATACATAACTTTCCATGTTTATTCCACCGATATATATGAATGCAGTGTGCAGATACTCTAATTAATCACTGCATATGTAAACAATTTGAACAAACAGAAAATCATGCAGTATTTTAGCGAATGTGAGTAACTATGTCACCTTCCCCTTCTACATCCCAAGAACATTTTTTGTCAGTCACCTTCAGTTACGAGATCTTAAGGAAGGCAGGGGAATGCAGACTCTTGTTCACTTACGTCGACAGTGTGTTTTTAGTAGGACACTGTAGCGCAAAAATGTTAATATTACATACGTGCAAGTATTGGAATATTTATAGACTTATTCTAATTTCAATCATCTGATACAAAATTTTAATGTAAGTATGAGAAAAATATATTAGTAAAAGTTAGGCCAATGTATTAAAAGTCAAGTAGTTTTATTTCTTGCCGTATGGAACATATATTACACACTCTATGTACGAGTATGCATGCACGAATTTTAAACTACACTTCCCTCGTCAAGTTCTAGCTTCGCATACTGACAGCAGCGGTGCTCGTTCTGACGACTTTAAAACTTTTTTTTTACTAGTACCATATTACCATATAATAATAATGTAAAGAAAAATCATTATTAAAAGACTTAAGTGACTGAAAAACAATGTTTATGTTAGGTAACTTTTAATTTGTCCTTCAGATAAAAGTGTTACATATAACGTCAGGGCCCGCTCTAGGGGGGGGCAAACCGGGCATTTGCCCGGGGCGCTAAAATTTAGGGGCGCATTTTCGGCTGTAAGTGTGAGAAAAATATTAATAATATTAATGGGTTAAATTCCCAATTAATAAAAAAATCCACATACCGATTTTTTCATTCGTTAAAAACTTACAATTCTTGGCTATTTGGGTGCGCCCCTAGAGACTTCGAGGAGACGGGGCGCGGACCTCAAAGGGGCGCGTCGTTGCCTCGCCGCCTCTGTCTGAATTCCACCATAGGAGCAACTTCAAAATGCGCCGCGTTCGCGCCATGTCTCAGCCCGAAGTCGGCGCCACGTCTCTTCTGTGTGAATTGGGCCTTAGCACGCGAGTAGAACGCGTTGTTGTCTCAATTTGCTTATTATTGCTAATTACAAAAGTGGTTTCATTACACAATAGAATTAGTCTTACTATTACGTTATTAGTGATAAGTGGAAGTTCATAAAATTTACTTCAAGATTTCATAATTTCTAAAGGTAAGTACTTCTATGATTAAACTGTTATTTAGTTGGATATACGACATAGGCGCACAACGACAAAAGCACATAACAGAAGCCCAGTAGGTGGGGGCTGTTACACCTGCCCACGGCTACCAGAACTGATTCCGACGTTTATACTGCCCACAAGTTACTAGACGCGGTGAAAAGGAGTGTTTTTCGCAATTGCAGCTAGGCTCTAATACATGGAATCGATAGTGCTTGACGGGAGATGCTGAGTATTTATTTTATTGAATTGATGAACCAAATCAGTATGGATATTAGTTATTGGAAATCGAAGTGGAATAATTTGCATAATAATATCTTCTCGTAATCCGAGCCTCACAAATTTGTTGTACAAATTAGATACAGGCATTGTAAGTGTTTTGGTTGGGTTAAATTACATACGCGGGAGTAGTTTACATCGGTTTACATGACATCACAACGTGACATAGTGCTCATGAATTTTGTTTAAATAACTAAATTCCTCGTTCCATTGGCTGTGACAAAAAGGCTCAGTTTTCATATTGGTCCAGGCTGAATCTCAACCTAAACACAATCTCCGCTAATATTGCCGCTACAAATTCAAAGCCTCAATCACACGCGCATTGATACAATCAATTTTATCCTAAATTACGTATCATCGTCGTGTATCACGACGTAAACTTGAACCACATACGCTAGCTTTGATCGCTTGTGAAAATACTGTAGTTTAGTGGGTGTGGGACAATAGTTACAATCATTAATAAATAAATAATGTTACCAGCTGCTGATTACCGATTAGTTACTTCACATACCATTAGTATATTTAATTTCGAATGCTAACTGCTAACATATAATAATCCATGATGTTTATTATATATACGAATGCGGTTTACAGATACTCTAATTGCTGCATTTGTAAATCGTCTCAACAAAAATAAATTCATTAACTATTTTAGTGAATGTGAATAACTTTGTCAGTTGGTTTAATTAGTGCATTGCGTGACAATCACTCCACAACATCATTTTTTTGTTTGTGAACTTGGAACCTATTCCGTTCAAGCCTATAGAAATTGCCATTCTGTATACACGGTTTCTGTATTTGCAGCAAATTTACTGATAGTATCATCCGCGAATTAGCTTTGACTGTGTAGTAACACTAGACTCTATTTATGTTCACAGGGTATGGAAAATATTTTGTGTTGTGCATAAATATTTTTTTATATCGACTGAGAATAATTTATCTTAGTTATGGTTTTAGCTTATTTAGAGCAAGGATAAATATTTACTTTTTATATTATTTTATAGTGTACATTGAGTTACGTGCATGCCTCTTTCAAAATGTCTGACGGTCAAAGAAAACTATTTGGTTACCAGTACAAAAAAAGAAGGTTGGGAAAGGAAGCATAAAGGCAGAATCAATCTGGCGCGTTAAAAAAATTTACTGTATTCAGGGTTTTACCAAAACAAATTTTAGAATCCAATATCAGGTCGGGATACATAAGAAGTATAGAATCGTCAGAGAATAATAGCGAACAAATGAACGAAGTTTGTAAACCAACTGGAACTGACACCAACGTGAGACTCACAGAAGGCGTTCTAAAACTTTGTGGCCAAGAATTTTATGAGACGCCATAAGAAGCTTTTTAGTAAGGCAAGGTCCACCTAAACTATTGCATAATTACACATTTCCTTTCAATGACACAGATCGACGTTTTAGCGCAAAATATTATGCACGAATTTTCAGAAACGCAGAGCAAATATTGCAAGATTAGCTACTGCGTTTACTGCTTCTGTTGCAAAATTTTCAATTGTTTAATTAGTTCTCTCTCAAAGCAGGGTTTTAAAAATTGAAAGCACCTCGACGAAACTTTGAAAGAGCATGAAATTTCGAAAAATCATATTCAGGCAAAAAAGATTAAATTGTTGCAAAACTGTAGATGCTGCCACTCAAAGAATTATTAATGCCGAAATAAATCATTGGAATGAGGTGCTACTATGAATCGTTGCAATTACCAAAATGCTTGGTAAAAGTTGACTGGTTTTTCAAGGTACAAGCTACAAGTTGTTTGAGCATATTACCGGTAATTTCTTAAAAATTGTTGAGTTACTGTCTGAATACGATCCCATTATGGAAGAGAACGTCCGTTGAGTGCTCTAAAAAGTAGAGATTAAAGCTCAATATCTTGTGGAAAATATACAAACCGGGATAGTAGATCTGCTGCATCAAAGTGTACAGCCTCATGTTATTAATAAAATAAAAAAAATTCAAATATTTTTCCATAATTTTAAACTGTACTCCTGACTTTAGTAAGATACAGCAAATTATTGTAATCAGATACGTTTCAACCAATAAATTTAATCCTGATGTTGAGATTAAAATTAATGAAAGCTTTTAAGGCTTCTTACCAGTCGAAAGAAAACAAATGTCTGACATTATAGTTGGAGAACTTAATGACTTGTGTTTAAATTTGCAGGATATCAGAGGACAGGGACTGACAACGGGTCCAATATGAGGCGCAATAAAGCAGGAGTACAATTTAGAATTAAACAATATAAATCGCGAGCATTCAATGTTCCGTGTAGTAGCCATTCTCTCAATCTTGTTATTAATGGCAAAAGCATCCTTGGAAGCCGCTAATTTCTTCAACATGGTCCAAAAAATATATTTATTCTTTTTGGCATCTACTTTTCGATGGGCAATATTTTTAAAGCATGTTTAAGGTTTAACTTTGAAAACATGGAGTGACACTAGATGGGAGAGTAGGAAAGAGAGGATAGGCATTAAAACCTTAAAAATTTCATTTGGGAGATGTATACGACGACTTGCTAAGCATTTACGAAAACCAAGAAATTGATAATTTAATGATTTAGCCATTTTGGCAATTGAGTATGAAATTGCTGATGAAGTAAATTTTAAGATGTAATAAAAAATTCGCAACCTGAAAGTAAGAAAAAAAGTTTTTTTTGGTGATTTTATGTAATCTCGTTTTATTTTCAAAATAATGGCATTTAGATTGTTTTTGTGATAATATCCATCTGTAATAGCAAATATGGTTAATATGTGGCTATGTAAAGATATTTCATAATTAATTTATCTATTTTGTGCCGCTAGATCAAAATTCAATAAGTTTATTTATGAATATATGATTTTATTAAAGTTTAAAATTAAATATTTTATTCGATTAAAAATTAATTATTTTTTTAAATATATAATTCTACATAATTTTAAGGGGCGGCAATTTGTCTATTTGTCCGGGGCGGCAATACCGCTAGAGCGGGCCCTGATAACGTTCAATTCATTGATATCTGCAATTTACATTATAAAAATTCTTCTCGGGTTTTCTTCCGGATATTTCTCAAATACAATTTTTATATTTAACACTTTCTTCTTTTCATTATTTTAAAGCGATTTTCGACTTCTAAAGCATTAGGAAGACATTATAGACATAAATGTTCACGCTTTCGCCATTTTATAACGGTTTAAGGCTTCCACTTTTGTTTACTTGAGAAGGCGGCAGACAGGCTGAGCCGCAGGGCGTCCGACTGGCGCACAGGTGACAGTCACACAATGGTCTATAATCCCCTGCCTTCTTGGAAGGACGGTGTCACCAGAAAAACGCACCTTTCAGCCCTGACCACACCAAGAGCACATAGTTTGCAAAAGTTTGTGCAACTTGCAAACGTTTGTGTGTTTGCAGTCGAATGGTTTGACTGGTTGGCTCCACTAACTAAATATTCGCAAATAACAGTTTATGTGCGAACATTTGTCGTCGTTCGAACTGCTGCCTGCAGTGTCTAAATGGCTCCGAGAGGAAATCTTTTTGCTAGCGCTGTTTTAAGTGAAGAAGAGGACATTATTAAAATAAAGAAGAAACTTAAATTTTGGATATCGCATTTTTAAAATAAAAAAATGAAAAATCTACACGACTGCTGTATAACTTAAGAATAGATGATATGAGTGGTTTATTTTTTAAAAAATTCGTTGTATGTAACCAGAAGATTTTGAATTCGTAACTCTGCTGATAGGTCCAAGAATATGTAAACGAGATATAAGTTACAGAGACACTATTTCCGTGGAAGCTAGATTGGCAATAACACTTCGCTTTTTGACTAAAGATGATTCCCGCAATAATAGAAAACCTAAATGTAAATAATTTATAGAATTTCCTACCTTTTCCTGCCATCATCGAGTTCTGCTGATTAACTTATTCTTTTCTGAACGAGGAGAGCAAAGAATTTACTTTCCACTTAACAACATTAATAGTGGTTTCCGTATCTGTTGTGATATCGCTCCAGGCATTATGGTTTTTAATTTTGTTGTGGTAACATTTGTGACTACTCTGCCTAATCTGCGGCTTTAATTTATATGATTTAATTAAGAGTAAACATTTCACTATCTCAGCCCATAGTTATATTTAAAATGCACTTGAAGCTGAAACTATTCAGAACACGCACCCCTGATGTTGAACCTATCTCCACTGATCACTCACTGTCCGCGCAGGAACAACGAATTCCTTTGATGTAGCGACATCGGCCGGAACAACTGCAATCGCCAGCAAATCTTTGTTCCTGCGCGCTATTCTCGTCTCCACCGGACAAACTCAGAGTTCGCAAATATTTCAAACGTTTGCAAACATTTTGCGCGCTTGGTGGATCCCCACATTAAGACTAGGGGCTCTCTTAGGATTTACTGTGAGACAATTTTTATTTAGTGACGCAAATGGAACGATTTGTTTTCAGTTCGAATCAGGGTACATTACACTAAAAATATCAGCAATAAAAATTTGGCAAAAATACCCGTTTTTCAATGGGCGCAACTGTACCAAAAAATAATAGACTGCTCCGCTGCTGAGAAATCATGACTTACAAGCAATATATTGTTAATTTATGTTAGAAATATTTGTACACAGAAAAACTTATTTGATAGGCTGAAAAAAAATGCTAAGCTTTCACTTAAATCTGCAGAACCTTTTTAACTTTACTATTTTTAGTTTCTTGTATTATATAACACCTACCCGTCACTATTAATGTATGATAGTCTTCAGAAGCCAGTAACTAGGTAGCTGAAAAAGTCACCTCTTTAAAGTGGATGAAACGATTACCCAAGCAATCTACGAATGAAAGATTCTTACTCAACAGTTAAAAAAAAAAAAAAAAAAAAAAAAAAAAAAAAAAAAAAAAAAAAATTGCCTTTCAAGAAGCATGTAGCGTCCTATAAGGGAACGCCCAGATCTCATTCTGGGGAATATCTTTACAATCACAGAAGCTATTTAAGCCACAAAAACGTGCTCTAAGAGGTATCTGCGGGGAAAAAACCCACGGACCGTTTAAGGAGCGTTTATGTTGGAGCTGCGATAAACGATGAGAGCGACGATAAACGCGGCGACAAGAGCGGCGCTCAGTTTCATTCTTCGCTTAAGGCTCGTTCGCACTGGGCGAGTAATTTAGTCGAGTGGCGAGTGATTTAGTAACTAAACGTGTGTGAACAATGAAATTTAGTCGAGTAGTTTATTCGAGTGGTTTAGTCGAGTCAATCCGTTTTGTTCTATTAAACCGGGCGAGTAGCACCCCCCACCACGAGCCACAACCCCCACCATGCGCCACTGCCCACTCGCTCAGCGGCTAAACAAGCCTGAACCAATAGTTTTAGTAGATTTTTACTTTATCCATGATATATGGACTTTGTGAAAGTCTAACTGTTTTGAAATAATAAGGTATGCAAATAATTTTCTGCGACACAGTTACTTTAATAAATTATTATTTATTTTATTGATATGCGTGACGCGTTTCGAGAAATTATTTTTATTTTCGAACGCTATTTTATTTTATTACATTTTTGTTGTGACGAGTGCTCGTGTCATCTTCTGTTTGATGTTATTCGGTTTTATTTTGTATTTCCTGAAATTGATATTTTGGATTGTGTACTAAACAGTTTTTGCAATTAATAGGGAGTGGAATAATTTTTTTTTTAAATTAATAAAATAGCGTTCGAAAATGAGAATAATTTCTCGAAACGCGTCACGCATATCAATAAAATAAATTAAATAATAATTTATTAAAGTAACTGTGTCGCAGAAAATTATTTGCATACCTTACTAGTTTTAGTAGAGTTCGTTAGCTGCCGCAAAAATGTTTCGCTGGAACGAAGAAACAATTTCAAAATTTGTTTCTAACTATGTAGGCAGGGCCGGCGCTAGGATTCTCGGGCCCAAGGTACGTGTTCTCGGTCGTCCCCCCCCCCCCCCCTCGATTTTTTTTTTTTACTGTACACTTTGATTTTTTTGGATAAAGTCAGAAAACTTTAATCAAAAAATCAAATAACACCTTTTTTTAGAAAGTTTTTGTTTTTGTTTTATTTCTGCTTAGCCAGACACCATGGCTGAAGGGCCTCCTTCGGGGGCTCGGGCCCCGGGTACTTTTGCCCCGCTTACCCCTCCCTTACGCCGGCCCTGTATGTAGGACATGAATGCTTGTAGAATATTAAGTCCCCAACTATAAAAACAAATAAAGGAAGCAATCTGCATGCATAGATTTGGAAAATACAATAAACATACCTGGCTTTGGTGAGAAGTAAATTGAAAATTAGAAAACTTCTGCTTAGTGCACAATTTTATTAATTATTTAATTTACAATAGCAACATATGCTAGATGCATATAGGAATACATTAAGATGTTATTCCTATTGTTATTAGAAGTACTACCTAAAGAGATAAAAATCTTTTTGGAATTATCTACTCGCAGAAGTTAAAAAAAAAGTAGTCCAAAAATTTAGGCGCAGGTACTGAAACAGTTTACACTCCTTCAGTAAAATGATTCAGTTTACTGGATGCATCTCTATGAAACATTAATTCAATTCCTTTAATGTTTCATAGATTCCTTCACACTGTGATTAATTGGGAAATACCCTATTTTCCGTGTATAAATACGAGGTGTGAGTGTCCATAAACTACATCCGGTGGCAATAAAGTAGAGCACTGCCTGTAACTACGTAGTTGCCGGTATTGCACTCCTTAAATAGGTATCTTCACGCTGGATTTCCGGTTGAAACCGAGCGTGGTGGTGTAACGGATAGCGTTCTGGCCTCGCATTCGGGAGGACGGCGGTTCGAATCCCCGTCCGGGCATCCAGATTTGGGTTTTCCATGGTTTCCCCAAATCACTCCAGGTGAATGCCGGGATGCTTCCTTCAAAAGGCCATGGCCGAATTCCTTCCCATTCCTTGCCCCCATCCTTTCCCGTCTCTAAAAAGACCACGTTGTTAAAAAGGGACGTTAAACTGTTACAAAAAAAAAAAAAAAAAAAAAAAAAAAAAAAAAAAAATCCGGTTGCATTTTCATTAACACGAATTTGGGACATTCTCAAACTATTCGTAGGGATCTTCTAATGCTAATTCCTTCAGAAGACAATGTCTGCTCCTAGTTCATTAACCCATTGCTTTTTTTTTCTTTCTTTATCGCATAAACTTCTTCATCCATCTCTTATAAAAGAGCGCTGTATCAGCTCATTCATTTGATTGCGATACAGCCTGCTGGCAAAATACCACGCTACTTGTGTACTGTACTCGACCGCAGTGCGAACGATTTTTGGTCAGTGGCGAGTAATTTAGCTACTAAACTACTCGCCACTCGACTAAATTACTAGCCCAGTGCGAACGAGCCATTAGTGTTTATATTAGAGCTTCGATAATAGCGTAGAATCGTGTTTTATATTGCAGGATTGTCAACCGGCCAGACATGTAGAAATCTAACTTATTCCTTTCGTGTGGGAGTTGCAACAGTTTTAGAAATTGTAAGAGAAATAATTATAGAAAATATTTCAACCACTACATATGATAATTCCAGAGGAACAGGATTTCGTAAAAAAATTTTTTTAAAAAAATAGCTGCAGATTATTAATTTGCCGAATTGCTTGGGCGCTATAGCTTGGAAAACACGCCAGAGTTACTTTTCCTGCACACTCTGGCTTGTTCCATAAATACAAGAATTTTTTCTATTGTTCTGCAAGATAGATCAATACTAATTACAAATTTATAAAAATTGGAGCTGGAGGTTATGGTAAACAGAGCGACGTTGGAACAGTTAGATCTGCTGCTCTGTATGTTTCTTTAATAGATGGAAGATTGAATATTCAAAATCCCTCTGCCAAATTCTGAAATCACTGAACTCATGTTTTTATAGGTGACGGAGTTTATCCATTTTTAAATTATTTATTGTAGCCTTATGGACAATATTTAGATGCAGGCAGATATTTTAGTGGTAGTTTATCAAGAACATGAAGAACCGTCAAATGTGTCTTTGGCATAATTTATTCTAAATGGAGAATTTTAGCCACAACTGAAGTGAACTACACTTAATGGTTCCTTGAGGTTTATTACTATGTACACAAAACACTGGTAAACAATAACAAATGTGGTACAGTTAGCGGATGACCGTCGAGAAATTTAGCCTGGTCCTGATCCGGGGTAGAGAGAGACGGCTTCTACTTCTCGCGAACTTCCGGTGGTCTTCTGTAGTTGAAGCTGGTTCCGCGGTCAGGCCGGAACTGGCGGTGGAGCGGCCGGCTACGCTTATATAGGCGGCCTGGCGCAGGAATTCGTTGTGTGGTAGTACGGCGACCTCTGTAAGAAATAGTCCCACTTAGCTTCTAGATGATTCTATTTGTTTTCCTGGTTTGTTTTGATGTCTCTGCGCCTGTTTGGAGTCGTATATGTATCCCGGCGTGCAGGCGCGTTGTGTGTGAGGTCTGCCTGGCAGGGGCCTTTACTGGCAGACTGAACATACCTCCCTCCCGGGGGGGAGGGGGGGAAGCGATGTCTGCGACGTCTGCGAGGTCGTCTGCCGCGGCGCCCTGGAGCAGACTATGAAGGCTACCTCCAGGGGAGTACGGAGCTGTTCCCCTGGCGATGCGTGCCGACCTGCGTCGTGGTGCAGGTTGTGGTGGAGGTACTTGTGGAGCTAACGGCATCGGTTCGTCGGCGTCGATGGCCGGGGGCTGTACGTGGGGCGCTGAAGATGGTCCCCGCAGGTGGTCGAGAGGCTGCGGCTGAAGGGTGTCGGAGCGACCGACAGGTTGTGGCGTCGTTGGTGGCGCTGTAACTGTCCCTGAGCAACGGTTAGACGGCAGGAGTGGTGGAGGTGGCAGGGAAGGAGAGGAAGAAGTGGATGGCCGTGCCGTGGTGGAAGAGGACGGTGCCGTGGGGTAGCGGGGACGTAGTTGGTTTCGATGGCGTCGCACTATCCGGCCATCCAGGCTGACGTCGAACAGTTGGCGGCCCCGGGGCCGCTGGATGACCCCCGGAAGCCAACCGGCCCGGGAGCCAAACCCGCGGGCCCAGACTAGGGAGCCCGGGGTGAAACGGAATGGGCCCGAAGGTACCTGTACTTTGGGCGGGGGTAAGAGGAGATGGAGGAGAGTGCGAGGTTGGCGGCCATGTAGCAATTCCGCCGGGCTTTTGGCCCCCACTGGAGTGGTTCGATAGGAACTGAGGAAGAGTGTCAATGCCTCTTCGAGTTTGTGACTTGTGGTGTATTTGGTCATTTGGGTTTTGAATGTTCTGACTAGCCGTTCCGCCTCCCCGTTAGATTGGGGGTGGAAGGGCGGGGTGAGGAGGTGTTGGATATTGTTGGCGGTACAGAAGGATAGGAATTCCCGACTTCGAAATTGCGGTCCGTTATCTGTGACGATAGCGTATGGTAATCCTTCGATGGAAAAGATCTTCGTGAGGGCTGAAATGGTGACCTCTGTAGGTGATTGTGGAGCAACGGACGACATATGGGAAGTGGGAAAAGGCATCCGTCACTAGGAGCCACTGGTGGCCTAGGAATGGGCCAGCGAAGTCGAGGTGAATGCGTTCCCAGGGTCCGGACGGTGCCGGCCAGGAAAGGAACTTTTGAGGGGGGCGGGGCAGTTGTTGGGCACAGATGGTACAGCGCCGCACCATCTTCGTGACATCCGTGGTAAGGCCGATCCAGAATACATGGCGTCTGGCAAGGGATTTGGTGCGGGCAATTCCCCAGTGTCCTTGGTGGAGAGTTTGGAGGATTGTCGGTTGTAGGGATCTCGGAACGACGACCCTCGGGGTGGAATTTGGTTCTGTGCGGAGGAGCACTCCCTCTACTACTGAGAGCTGGTGGCGGATGGAGTAGTAGAACTTGAGGTCTTGATGATGGCGTGGAGGGGAACGTGTTTGCCACCCGTGTTGGATGTGGTGTCGGATGACACGGAGGAGGGGGTCCTCCCCTGTGGCTGCCGCGACTTTTGAGGCCGTGACTGGAAATGTCTTCAGTGCTTCTTGTATGTCATCGTCGATCTGGAACACCAGAAGTTCCGACTTGTCGAAGGCAAGGTCTGGTCCCTGCGGTAGTCTGGATAAGGCGTCTGCATTGGCATGCCTGGAGGTGGTACGGAAATGCATGGTATATCTGAACTGGGACAGGAATAGTGCCCAACGCTGGATGCGGTGGGATGTTTTGGTAGGCAGACGTGTGGACGGATCAAATAGTGATAGGAGTGGCTTGTGGTCGGTAATGAGATGAAAAGAAATCCCATATAAAAGGGAATAGAATTTGGAGCAGGCAAAAACAATAGCTAGCGCCTCTTTCTCGATTTGAGAATATTTAAGCTGAGCAGCCGATAGGGCTTTGGAGATGTAAGCTACGGGGCGTTCCGTGCCATCTGGTAATTTATGAGACAGAACTGCCCCCACACCGTAATCGGATGCATCTGTGGCAAGTATCAAGGGGAGGTTTGGAGTGTATGGCATGAGGCATGCTGCGGACTTGAGCTGCTGTTTAAGGGTGTGGAATGCGGTCTCGCAAGCTGGGGTCCAACGGAACGGGACATTCTTGCGACAGAGGTGGTACAGGGGTGCTGCCACTTGTGCTGCTGAGGGTATAAATTTTCTGTAGTATGAAATCTTGCCTAAAAAAGATTTCAACTGATGTAGATCCTGAGGCCGAGGTAAGTTGGAAATAGCGTCCACATAGGAAAATGCTGGGGAAATGCCTTCCTGAGCGATGATGTGACCCAGGTAGGAAATGGATTGTTGAAAAAATTGACACTTGGAAAGGTTGCATTTCAATCCTGCTGCACGGAGGCGGAGGAAGAGTAGGCGGAGGTTGGTCATGTGTTCGGCAGCGGAGGGTCCCGTGACGACTATGTCGTCGAGATAGTTGATGCATCCCGGAATATCCTGGAGAAGTTGTTCGAGATACCGTTGAAAAATCGCTGGAGCACTGGCCAAGCCGAACATGAGCCGGTTGAGTTGGAAGAGGCCAGAGGGAGTGTTGATGACTGTGTATTGTCGGGACTGGATATCCAAAGGGATTTGAAGGTATGCTTCTGCCAGGTCAATTTTTGTAAAGTAGGTACCTCCTGCTAGTTTACGGAAGAGGTCGTCCGGTCTCGGAAGTGGATAGTCGTCTACCAGCAGATGCGGGTTGACGGTGGTCTTAAAGTCACCACAGAGACGTAAGCGGCGTCCTGGCTTCTGAACTATGACCAACGGCGTGGCCCAGGGGCTGAACCGCACCGGCTGGAGGATCCCTTCGTCTTGGAGACGTTGAAGTTCTTCCTGAAGTGGTTGTTGAAGCGCTACGGGTACCTGGCGTGCCCGGAAGTATCGAGGCCGTACGTCCGGCCGGAGTTGGAGTGATGCTTCGAAGTCCTTTGCACAGCCGACGCCTGGTGAGAACAGGTCCTGAAACTCGGTGCAAAGGGCGTCCACTTCAGGAAAAGGAACATGCTGAGATACGAGGTGTATGTTATCCTCAATTGAAAATCCGAATAAGCGGAAAGCGTCCAGTCCAAATAAGTCTGCTGTGAGAGAACTGTTAACTACTAAAAAGGGGACTGAACGATGTACAGACTTATACATGACGTTTGCTGTGAATTGTCCCAGGAGTGCTATTTCCTGTTTGTTGTATGTCAGGAGGCGCTTGGGGGCCGGCGAGAGGGGGGGCGAGCCAATTTGCACATAAGTAGTATAATTAAGCAATGAGACTGCTGCTCCTGTGTCGACTTGTAGGCGCAGGGGCTTGCCATTGACCGTAACGTCAATAAAAAGTTTGGATGCTGTGGAAGTGTCTACCTGATTGATATCCATAGGTGCGCCGCTCAACCTGTCTTGGTAAGACCCTGGGCGGCGAGAGCCGGGATTGGCATTGGTGGTGTTGGTGCGGCAGACGGACGCCAGGTGTCCTTCCTTGCCGCAACGTGAGCATTCAGCCCAACGATCCGGACAATTTTCCCTCTCATGTGCTGAATAACAGGCGGGGCAGGAGGGTAGGCGGAGCGGGCTGCGGCGTCGGCGCTGCGGGATCCGCTGCTGCTGCCGAGACTTGGTGCCCCTGCCGGAACGGGCCGGTTCGATGTCCTTCTGAGGAAGCGGTCCCCGGTTGTGGTGTCGGGAGGAGCGCGACTGGGAGCTCTGGATGGCGGCGACGTCCTGTGTGTCCTCTACGTCGGTTCGGATTGCGGCCACATCCGCCCAGGACTCCAGGCGGCGATCTGCGGCCGTAGATATTTCGAATTTGTAGGCAAGTTCGATGACCTGCTCCAGGGATGGGTCCTCTAACTTGAGGGCGTCATGCCGGAGTGCGGCATCTGGTGCAGCCTGTATGATGTGATCACGCACCATGTCGTCGGCGTAGGATTCGTGGGAACAACGAGTTTGAAACTTACATTTTCTGCTAAGGCCTTGGAGTTCGGCCGCCCACTGGCGATACGTCTGATCGGGCTTCTTCCGGCATTGATAGAATTCGACGCGGGCCGCGACGACATGGTACCGGCGTCTGTAGTATGCATTCAGTGTCGTACAGATGGTCGTGAAGGTGAGGGTGTCGGGGTCTTGTGGCTGAAGTTTGGTGAGCAAGACATACATCTTCGATTGGTTCCAGGAAAGGAAATATGCACGCTGGTCTTCTTCTTTGGATATGTGATGAATTGCGAAGTGTTGTTTTATGCGCTTCTCGTAGGTCTCCCATTCTTCGACGTCGTCGTTGAATGCTGGGAACGGAGGCGGGGCCGTGGGTTGGCGGAGATTCCTGACTTCCGCAATCAGTTGTCTCTGAGATTCGAAGAACTGATGTAGAAGTCCTTGGAGGAACTGTTGCCATTCCGTAGGTGCTGCTGGCGTAGCCATGATGGTCGAGAGTTCTTATCCCAACCTTGTCGCCACTGAAGTGAACTACACTTAATGGTTCCTTGAGGTTTATTACTATGTACACAAAACACTGGTAAACAATAACAAATGTGGTACAGTTAGCGGATGACCGTCGAGAAATTTAGCCTGGTCCTGATCCGGGGTAGAGAGAGACGGCTTCTACTTCTCGCGAACTTCCGGTGGTCTTCTGTAGTTGAAGCTGGTTCCGCGGTCAGGCCGGAACTGGCGGTGGAGCGGCCGGCTACGCTTATATAGGCGGCCTGGCGCAGGAATTCCGTTGTGTGGTAGTACGGCGACCTCTGTAAGAAATAGTCCCACTTAGCTTCTAGATGATTCTATTTGTTTTCCTGGTTTGTTTTGATGTCTCTGCGCCTGTTTGGAGTCGTATATGTATCCCGGCGTGCAGGCGCGTTGTGTGTGAGGTCTGCCTGGCAGGGGCCTTTACTGGCAGACTGAACAGATACCTTTTAATGAAGTAACTTCAGAAATCTGTCTTTGTTTTTCTATATATGAATTTGTACGCTTAGATGGGCGTCGTCGAATCACTGTATCAAAAAGTGGGTTACGAGCTAAAAACGTTAGAGCACTGTGGGTTACAAGTTACATTATTTATTACAACAATGGGAGTCTGTGGACGGTGGGTAATTTCTTGTTCGAAAAGGCGGGGAGGAGCATTTTTTTATTCCTAAAAAAGGGGGTGGTAGGCCAAAAAAGGTTTGGAACTTGTATTCTAGACCATCCAAGGCGACTATCTTCGGAACATAGACAATTGATTAACACTAATAAATAGCAAATTCTGAACCCGTTAACTTTGAAATTTTTAATTGCACACTATTTTAGTCCTTACAGACATTTTTATATAGTAAAATTTGGTAAATATTTAGAGGTGAAAATACGGGGTTTGTTGGGGTTTGAATTTTCTTTTATATATTTCAGGTATATCAAATGAAAGCTGGCAAAAAGTCAACTCTGAAAATATGAGGATTTTTTTGGTAAGATGTTTTGTATTATTTTGCACAAAAAAACCATAAAAGTCTAATTCTCCTTTATTTCAGAAACTACTAATTCCGTAATACAATGATAATTAATTTCTAAAAGATAACAGGAAAATTATCTTTCTTTAGTATTTAATTTCATTAAATTAACTAAATGAGTAATTTTAACAAATATGATTTTTCAGTGGATGATTTTATCTTCTACCAAAAAAACAAAACAAAAAGTATATTAAATTCTATTGAACATTTTATTAATCAGAGAATAAATACGTACTAAAATTACTCTTATTTAAATTTTTCAAATGTTATTATAAAACACAGTATATTTGAATTCATCTGCTGTCTTATGTATTCGATTTAATGTATGTTATCATTTGAAATCCAATATAGCAAAACAAATAATTAACTTGATATAAAAATCACATGTTAACTGGATTTTTTAAAAGAAAGTTTTACAAAATAATTATTTATTTAATTCAGTTAAATCGCAAGATATTGCATTAAACCATCGCCACTTTTTTTTTAAATTATTTTTCAACCATACCATGTGATGACTTCATTTTTAGCTTATCTGGATCTGGATCAGCTTTATTCTTGTAACAACCTTTCAAGACACTATCAATTAAACTGCATTCTTATTGTAAAATGTTAGGCCGTTTGTATGTAGGTATAAGAGCGAATGTAACTGATTCATAACATCATTTCAAATATTAAAAAGTTTCTTGGAATTAAAGCTAAAAATAAAACTACAAATTTTCAATAATGAGATTGTTGATTAATTCATAAAATATTCAACAAAAATCGTAAATTTGAACTTGAAATATTAAGAAAAATGATTGAAGTATTTGATATTACAATCAAAGTTTAATCAACAGAATAATAAAAAAAAATTAGGTGTAATTTAACTGTGCGCTGAAATATGAATTAAAAAAAAGCAGTAATTTGTAAGCGATCTCTGGCAACTCCTAAATAAGGGTTTATTAACACATAATTACTTTTAAAGAAACGGTAAATTTTACCATTAATCACAAAAATTACAGAATTATGGAGGAGTAGTAATCAGTTCCTTACCTTCATTGAATTACTAGACACGAGTTTAAAAAAAAAAAAAAAAAAAAAAAAAGTTTTAAAACGCATAGAGGTTGAAACACTACATGATTTTCGGTTTGTTAAATTCGTCGCTGTTACGGTAACAACTCTGAAGAGGCGGTTTCTGCCGCGCCGCGTTTGAGTAGACGCATGATCCAATGTAATTCAATGGTCTAAACCAGACGAGGCCGCGTGACACTTGGCTTCCTAAACGCGGCAACTTTTAGTCTGATTTGCACTCGCGGCGAGGAGGCGACACGGCAACACGGCTGACTGAAGAAAATGAATCAGGAATGGAGATTTTTACCCTTTTTGTACCATTACACTTTAGTGTTCAAATGTAAAACACGTAAAATACAATTATAAAAATTCAAATTTAATTTATTTTTTACTTTTCTTGTAATTATTTACTGATTTCATATTCTTTTAATAATATACTTTTTATAATTTGAAATTTAATATTTTTCAAATTATCCAGCACCGAAACTTTATCTTAACTTTTATCTTAATCAGTACTTTTGAACCATAAAATACAGTTTTAGTTTCTGATTGATTCCAAGGAATGTGGCAATCATATTTTTTATGACTAGCGGTCTCATATTTTTTATTTTACTAGGAAAAAATCAATGAAATTGATTCAGAACCACTGATATCGGCAGGTTTCTCTTCTCCCGTTTTACCTTCGGTACAGTAACCACAGAAGCATTTCACTCTCGACTTCAATGTCCATCGTTTTCAAAGAATTGAGCTATAGGCACCAATTCGATGGTCCACGAGTCGGTTCGCATGTTAGAAAGCTTAGAGTCACTTTAGTAATTTAGCAGCTTTATTGACATGAGACTTTGTATTCCGTAACCAAGTTGTTAACACTCGATTTGTAATTTGAAAGCAACAACTTATGTCAGAAAAAAATGTGAAAAGTATCTGTGTATGTAATAAAAATTCGTTGCTACATTTAGTAGCCATCCTGTGACTTACATCACTTAAACGAAAAATAACGCAGATAGTTCCTCTCTTTTATACTGCCTGCTGTCGAGAGTCGGCGTATCTGATTGTGTTTTTCCTCCTGCTGATGAGTGCGCAGAGGTGTATACTTGGCCCGCTGCGGATCAGTAATGATCAGCAGACTCGGTGCCACTGTATGTAGGGAAGAATAGTGTCTACTCTAGCATGCTCCTGCCACCTTCGATAAGGCAAAATTGGCGATGGAAGTTGCAAGAAGCGAATAAAAACTAATGTAGTGTCTCCCCAAGCCTAAATTGGCTTTGACAGATGTAAAAGATGAAAATGAAAGTTTTCTTTTAGACATACAGTGTAGAAAGGAACGATATTGTGTCACACCTGACATGCATAGAAAGTAGCTTTGAAAATGAGGATCAATGCTACTCAAAGTATGTTGACAATAACATTCCATAAGATATTGTCTTTATCGCGAGTATTTGAAACTGATCAACATAGAATAAAATCTAGAAATCTTTAAGCGGCTAATGAATTAGAGCAGTCTCATACGTTCAGTGATAACAACTTCAAGGTTTGTCATATTAATACGGTCTTAAATTTTGCTGTTCTTGATTATTTTGAGGAATTAATCACTGGTTGGTTTGTAATGAAATAATTTCAACACTCTGGACCAGTGGTTCCCACCACTGGACGTTGAAGTGATGGTGGTGGGCGTTACTGCTCCAAGGCAAATTTAGGGGATGTTGAGGATCCCTCCCCCCCCCCCCTGCTTTTCAGTACTATTTCTAGTTTTAAGGGCTGCATCAAAGAAGTTTTTAATTGTATTCCCATGATTATATGTAGCCAAAAATGATTAATGTAGTCAGCAACATATGCTTAGAAAAGAAACAGATTTTCAATAGTGTAAGACGGGGATTTAAGATTGCTGATGACAAATAAGGCACAAAACATTAAAGAACTAGTTTCACTACACCAAGCTCATCCCTGTAATTAACAACATATTTTCATAATATGCATTTGTCAATCAAGTTGTATACAATACACCAATTTCATTTATTTCTTTTAATAAAGTAATTTTAGGAATATATGTATAAAAACAAAGACATGCAATATAGTACAGTTCACCTAAGAAGGGCATCATCGAATCACTGTTTCAAACAATTGTTTTACGAGCCAAAAATGTTGGAACACTATGGGATACATTATTTATTAAAAGAAGGGAAGTAGGTGTGTTGTTATTTTTTTCTCAAAAAGAGGCGGTAAGCAATTTTTTTTTGTTTTAAAAAGGGGGGTGGTAAGTAATTATTATTTAGAAAAAATTGCAGTAGGTCAAAAAAAGGTTGGGAACATATCCGATAGACTAACCCCGTTAAATGAATAAACAAGAAAATTTATAGAATCAATACACCAACCTCATTTAGATTAAACACATGCATATTAGAGTTTAAACATAAGCAACTTCACGGTATTGTTCCGGAAGTCCACTTTTGTTATAAAGCAATGTTGTAATGGTCTACAATTTGCAAACCATTTCGTAGTTGCGTTATATTCCACCCATGCGACTGCTTATTTCGTCTATACTAAGAAACTTGTAGTCTGCATAAAAAAAAACTTGTAATTTCACTGTAGTGGTAGGGGAGGCACTGGAAGGTCTGAAGTATTCTACGCGAATACAGATAATTATCACCAAATAACTATTTTGCGTCAGCAACGAAAACGCTGTGTTTCACAGCTAAACACTGGAAATGGCCCTCCTGCTGTAGCTGGCGCTGGCCGCAAATGAAGAAGCCGCAAAACACGGCCGGCAACAGGAGAGGGGTGAGAAAAGCGGCGACTGTTTTAATTAAAAACGAGGCCACGAACCGTGAAACTGCGGGGTAGGCCAGAGCGGTGTCTCATATTCTGTTACCATACAATACCCTTAGTCGGGTCAGCTTAATTGTTCCATTCTTTCCACTGCTTCTTATTTCAAAGCGAAATTAAAGAACCTAAAATTCAGTAAACCATAAGTTGAAACTCTGGTTAGTTACGTCACCTACATCAAAGACTACTTAATTCCCAGGTCAAAGGGCCAACGTACTGTTGGATTTTAAAATCGTCAGTATAAAATCTGCATTTGTTACAGCCTATGTAAAAGAACTACTACTGAATATACATATTTAATTTGTTAAGCCAATCATTTTTACTATTAGTTTTAGATTTCGGTTCTTTTTTTTTTTACATTTCTATTGTAATTGAAATATAATGGCAAATAACGAAATTTTATGATTACCGTCAGAAGTCTCCCTCTCTGTAGTACTTGCTATCAACAATTTATATCTGTTTTTATATAAGATTTTTACCTCTTTGCCAAAGAAACTTCTGACTTAATATACTCAGAGTTTTTCCAATCTAGTGAAATATCTCAACCACATCACAACTGATTTCTTCTTCACCACCCTTTCCCAACATTTTTGGGTCGGCTGTCTTCGATTGATTTTACTCATCATTGTCGTGGACAAATTTATAGCTTCGAGTTTTGGGTCGTTGGCCCTTGTTGACGCCAATCATTCTGTACTTACTGCAAGGTTGTGCTAAGTACTAAGGGTGGAAGTGAAGTGTTGTTATCTGTGCGTGAAAGGTGTAATTATGTTCAGCGAGTGGTAAGTGTATTTTTTGTTAGTAAAATGAGTATATTATGGGGCGAATATTGGGGATCGTCTCGACGTTCGCTTTGAACGCTGCGGAAAGCAGGCTGGACGACCGGTACGCGTGGAGCTGGACTGCTGTTTGGTCCGTTGTATCTCCTCGATCCAATGTGCAGCGCCTCACCACACTGGCGTGTTCATTACAACTGATTTCTCTACCTAATACCAAACTTTTTTTTTAAATGGCATTCGGCAACTGAGGCCCTACAGGCAGCTCAACATGGGATCAATCATCCAATATTTATATTGTAGCTACTAAGTACGGACACCACAGGACGGACAGGACATTCATACAGACACACAACACTTAAACACCCATGCCCTCGGCCGGACTCGAACGGGCAACCTCCGGAACGTGGGCCCGTACTCAAGCCCCTACGCTATCGAGGCCGGCTAACAAGGGGAGGGCACGACCTTGGGATTTTATTTTAGGATGAGACTTTGCGTAATAATTTTGCCCCTTTTTGATGTTTACCTCCTGCAATCGAAAGACGCAACGCTCAATAGATTTGGAGAAAACGGCCTTTAAAAATTCAAGCGCAGCTGATATACTAGTGAATTTCCGGTCAGGCTAGCAGCGCAACAGCCCAGTCAGTAACGAGCCTGCGTCATGCGTAGGCACTCTGGGCTCGAATCTCGATTCCGTCTATTTTTTTTCTGTTTTTACAATTAAATAAGTTTTTTTCAATGTTATTGATTATTTAATTTGAATTTCAAATTTTAAATCACAATATGAGTATATTAACTACCCTATAACCCACTTAAAATACTTTAAAACTATAATAGTTACAATACTCTTTAAATATAATTAAATTTTATGTTATTTTATTAACAGTGTTTCAAGTTTTATTTCGTATATTACCGTTGTTCTAGTAAAAATTCCACTTTCATTAATTGTGCTCGATGCTAAAAAAATTAGTGTTTTAAATGTTTTTATGATGATTATCATCCCAATTCACATTTGTAATAAAAAAGTTAAATTAAATAAATAATAAAAAAACACAATGAAAGATTTTTTCTTATGAATAAATATTATTATTATAACCATTCGTAATAGTGTATTTAAACAATAAATATTGTAACTAATATAGTTTTACAGTATTTTAAATTAAAGGGTTGTAGACATAAAAAAATTTAAAAAATTAAAAAAATAATAGACCAAATCGAGATTCGAATACAGAGTGCCCACGCATGACGCAGGCTCTTTAATGACTGGGCTGTTACGCTGCTAGCCTGAGTGACCGCAATTTCACTAGTACGAGTATATAAGCTGTTCTCCGAATCTATTGAGCGTTGCGTCATACGATTGCAGGAGGTAAACATCCTAAAGGGGTACAATTATTGAGCAAAGTCTCATCCCAAAATAAAATCCCAATGTCGTTCCCTCCCCTTGTAAGACGAAATTAAATATGTAAACATCCAAAAGGAAGTGTGCATAGCAATGTTATTCGGGAAACGGGACAGTATGCGAGATGTTGGGCATTGTAATCGTAACTTTTTACTGCTAAATTCTGTGTGTCTAGAACAGTATGAGTGCTTATTAGTGTTGAGGTTTTAGTTTACCAGTAAGCTGGTTCATAGAATTCGCTGGTGATGGCTTCTTCGTATAAATGGACAATGTTAAATCTCGTATGTGTTAATGGTCCTGCCTTTTGTGCCCTTTTCAGGAAGAAAATATTTTGAACTTAGGATTTTGATGCACAAAATCTTCCCATAGCGCGCACACCATTTCATAACTCTTGAAATTTAGCATATTTTCCTCGGTTTATCGAGAAACAAAAACTTAGTAAACTTATTTTTCAGTGCGAAATCAGGACACAGCATCAGGGAAAAGAGACGAGGGGATGTACTAGTCGAGCCATATTTTTGTATGCACCTACACTTATCACTCTGTTCTTTTGTTGTCTCCCTGCCCCCGCTCGCTTAACAAATGCCTGACCTATTAAAGGATTGGACAGGATCTGTAGTGTATGGTTGGTTTCTAAACTATGCTGTTTCTTACTACGATGTTGAACCATACTGAAATGACTAGAAATTACGAGCAGCTTATATATATATTAGCCAAGGATTCTAACTAATTACTTGCCCAATGGCCACCTATCACTGACCACACCAAACTGGCTGACCTTCCGTGCGCTTTTCTCTTAGAGTTGAAAACATTTATTCTAACGTCATATATTTAGTGAGTTTGCTCTCAGATATCATTATTAGTACTGAGAAGTAGGAATTTATCTTTTAAATAATAAAATTTTGGTGTAATGGAAAGGAGACTTGGTTATAAATAGTTTGGGAACTCCTATTCTAAACGACCATCCGCTACAGTATTGCGAACTGCAACTACGGAACCAGGCGTGGTGGATGAGCGGTTAACGCTGAGACCTCGCATGCGGGAGGACGCCGGTTCGAATCTCCCTTCGGGCATCCAGATTTTGGTTTTCCATGGTTTCCCCAAATCACTCATTCCTTCAAAAAGCCATGGCCAAATTCGTTCCCGTTCCTTGCCCCCAGTCCAATCCTACCTCTTATGAGTTCGACGTCGACGAGGCATAAGGCCATAAGTAAACAATAGACGCTGACGCTAGAACGGGGGTTGTATTGGACCTGTTGCCGAGTCAGTTACCGTGCTCATTTTCATGCTCTTCCCTGATATATGCGTATCAGAGTTAAACTTTCAGAGTGTAGTGCAACGAGTGTAGGAATATGGGACACTCTCATTCATGGGATGAAAGCCCTGTAATAAAATGATGTGTATATATCTGTTGGTGAAATAGGTTGACAGGTTGGCTATAGTATTAACGTATATGGCAATTCAAGAAACTTGAATCCGTGTCGAATTACAATTGGCGTAAATAAGCAGTCTTCTACAAGTGAGAAGGTGTCTAACATTGGTCACGCTCGCCATTCAAACATTAGAGACCTTGGAAACTTGGAGGACCACCTCCGAAGAAACAGTACGGAATCAGACAAACATATACATTTGCAGATTTATTGCTGACAATAGGCTCAGTAGCTTTCCCACTGTAAACGAACTAGAAAGAAAGTTTAACAAGTTTATGTGTTAATGTACCCCCCTCCTATCGTTGCAGTCAGTAACTTGTATCCATCAGTTACAGCGTTCCAGATTCGCTTGCGAAAATATGCGGGGAACAATCATCTGCAAAGATCAGTCTTATACAGTACAGTACAGCTTCGAGTCCAGTGGCAAGATCAATCTTGGAGACCACTGTCCGACTATTGCTCCAGTCCTGGGTTCAGCGACTTGGCCGCTACGTATCTGCCACACCACTCCTTGTCGTCTATATTCCAGTGTTCAGCGACTGTGCGTTCACTCAACAGGATCGCTATTACCAGCTGACCGCCAACATCTCCGCGCTATCGATGAGTATTTCCAGAACTTATCACCATTCACATTGTCCACAAAGCAGTCATTAAATGTTATTATAGGTCCACCAGTAGACGCTTGAGTTTAAGATTATCTCGTGCTCATAACTGAAATCTAATTTGTAAATTTACCTCTAGGGAAAAAAAAAAAAAAAAAATGCATTTTTATGCTTCATAATCTAATTTTAATTTGTCTTTTATACCATTAGAAGAATCCTTTCTGTGTTGGTATTAACATAATGTTGTCAGGTGACTAATTACCTGGAAACATCTATTAAAATGTGCCTTGTCGTTTAATTTGTAAATCCCCGCCTTTTTACTAAATATCCAAATCCCACCTGCAATTATCAGTAGTTTCAACCAACAATTAAATGAATATAATAATATATAAATCAATTCACATTAATATTTTGTTATCAGTTTCCTGAAGAATACATGACTGATAGTCGTGTAAGATTTGTACTTTGCTGTGGATGGTAGTATTTAAGAAGCGAGGTGATCTAACCCTTGCAGTTGATGGATGGTTCACCCGCAACTCCATTTTCCCCTTTTTTACCATTGGCGGTTGTAATATTGACGAAAAGAGAAATAAAATTACGTTCTTTAACCATTAGTGCAAATTGTTTAACTTTTCAATAATAAGTTTATAAATACTACAGTCACGATAATCATCCAGAGGTATATGAAGGGACTGCATTTCATGTGAAAAATTGCAGAGAGACTATTTTTGTGTCTCATTTAACGGCTGAGTTTGAGAACAAACTCTTCTGAAATCATGTCGTGTTGAAGAGTAAGAACATTTGAAGATAACGAAAGTTAATTAAAATGCAACATTCTTTTGAACCATTGCACTACAGCCTATACTAAAGACTTTAGTGTTAATTCGACTGAAAAGATTTAGGATCTCTAAAAATAAGAGAATAATTAACAATCAGGTTAGCAGACCACAAAGAAAACTTTAAGATAATGACAAAAGATGAAAAGTAATGAGCAATTTTAGAAAAGTCATAGTGGCGTTTAACGAATATTCTGTGTGCACTAAAGTTTAGGATTATAACCTCCACCACATTTCTATGCACTATTTTCAGTAAAAGAAGAAAATGGAACTAACACACTTCTGCGACTGAAGGAAAGGCAAATAATTAAGTTTAAAGAGGCGCGATTTGCGATGCGCGCCTGTCCTCGTGGAAATCTGATTGAAGAGTTGGCATAGAATATTCTAAGACAGTTATATCAGACACTGGAATGGATAGATCTCAGTCTTTCTTGCTTTCATCTTTGAATGTGGATGAAATTAAGTGTCGAGTAGATACATATTATTTTTACAATCTACTATCAGAGAATCGAATAGATGAAATGATCGTTTTCTACCGCAATATCTTTCTCAACCATTAAAAATCGTATCGCGGAGATTCAGATGTATGTTCTAAGCAGTATGTGATCGTGGTCCTGGTCGGCTGGCCTTCCGACAGCTCAGCTTCTTGTTGTGCTGTTGACTGCACACAGGCTAATGACTGGTGGACAATAGAGGCGCTCGTTACCAGGCAGCTGAGCTCTACCGAAAGCCAGTCTGATTAGGCACACAGTGGCTAGCCTCACTGGCTGCCAGGCTGTGATTTGGGCAGGTGAGTGTGTGAAGTTTTCACTTCCAGCTCACTCTACTTTAATGACTTCACTCTGTGTGTTTCAAAAAGTGACCACCTAAAGTGTATGCCTCACAATCCCGCATATTATTTTATGCAAGGAACTCTCAACGTGCATACATTATTCGCATATTTTAAACGATAAATTATAATTATTTTTGTTCATTTCGTGGATACTTCAGTGTAATATATATATATATATATATATATATATATATATTAAATGCAACTAGAAACAAGAAAATCTTTGAATAAAATTACAAAAACAGTTACACGAAAACTATTATATAAGTTTCCGTCAATACCGTAAAATTTCTTTTTACGAAATACGGATGCATCACACAAGAAACAATTTTATTAATTGATTCAGTTTTGTGGTAGAACGACAGAATAGTGGCTAGCAATGGTATTTCCTAAAAATGGCACAGTAAAAATCGAGAAAAATCGTACAAAAATTAAATTTTCATATCTGCAGTAATTATTTTCTCTACTTTACCATCCTTGAGATAAGGTGACTGCTCTTTTCACCTATCCACAGTACAATCTGAGCAAAAAGACCTCGTGTGCCTTAGTAGAACGATTCCTTCATTTAACTTAGAAACCAATAAGGATTTGTCATTTCGCTATTCCCAAAACAAGATATAAATAGTAAAGAGACTTCTCCCTGCGAAATTATTTACCTATAACACCTGCGAAAGCTCCACGCAAGGTTTTTTTTTTTTTTTTTTTTTTTAACTAAACAAATACTACTGTCATTTTGAGGTGGCTTACATATTAATCGCTTTACAAGTTGCCAAACTGGCAGTTTAGCGTTAGTGGCCGCACGTCTCTTTCAAGTACCTACAACCGTAGACGTAAAAAGTTAAAATAGTTCCTAGATTTATAAAGCTCTGCTGTCAGTCACACGCCACAAAGGAAAGAAAGATGAGTGGATAAGCCATGCACTCAGGGATGCAATTGTTTTTTTCATCATTTTGATTCTCAATTTGTCTGATGCTTAGAACACGATCTCTCTTCCCCTTACTGCTCTCTAATGGTACCTTTCTTTTCATATTAATAGTTCTGCATTGATTTTTCACTGTAGCGAATCATTACGAATGGGATCACCGGTATTCAAATCCCAAAGGAGTTTGGAATTTTCCCTAGCACGGTTCTTTTTTTTTTTTTTAATCTGCTTAACGTCTCTCTAACAGCGAGGTCTTTAGAGACGGGAAAGGATGGGGGGGCAAATAATGGGAAGGAATTCGGCCATGGCTTTTTGAAGGAAGCATCCCGGCATTTTCCTGGAGTGATTTGGGAAACCCTGGAAAACGCAAATCTGGATGCCCGGACGGGGATGTGAACCGCCATCCTCCCGAATGCGAGGCCAGAAAGCTAGCCGTTACACCACCACGCTCGGTTGCACGGTTCCCTAAGCAAAATCAATCTATGTTTTTCTTTTAATTTAGATATTATCTGAGATTCTTAAAATTTTGCATAGATGACTGTTTTAATAAAAGCAATTATTTTTACATTTGTAAACAAAATTCTGTGGAAGATTATTTACCTTTACGAAAAACAGTAGAAAGCAAGCAACTCTTGACAGTTTCCCGTTCCAAATTGAGCAGTTCATTGTTCGTTTAAGAACACTGTAAATTCTGGCTACACAATTAAATATTCACGAGAATACCGTTCTGATTACTGATGAAAAATTACAATGTATTAAACTTAGCTTATTTACATTACTTTGAAAGGTAATTTTGTTAAACACAATATTTGAATCGCTCATCTTTCCTCTGAATTATCAACAAGATAACTGATTGGATATAACAATATAATACCATGTATGTTTCAGAAAAAGCCTAATTCTGTTAGACGCATAACTGAAGAGACTGGGAAGATGTTTTAGTCATTGTAATTTGTGAGATGAGTTTATTTTGAAGAAAATACTTAATTATAATGTTCACTTTATTCAAATAAACCCTCACTCCATCGGTGAAACAAATAGAACAATGAAACAACGATCACTGTATTCCTTCGTAAGTAGCCTATAGTTCAAACACTAGTTGTAACAACCTGTAGATATCCTCAACAACTTCAAAGAAAAGTCTTTCTATGGACACTGCTGCTTGAAAAGCACAATAATATCAAATCTCTGAAGTAGGAAGAATTGTTTTCTGGTCAAAGCTGTTGCACAGTCATTGCAATCGTTACCATTAATGTTTTCTCACTCACTTCCAACGCAATTTCACATCAATCTTCGTAGGAGTTTTGCAGTTTAACCAGATAAAGTTAACCTTTCGTAAATGAATTTTCTGCCTCCGCCGAAGTAAAATTAAAATATCTTACTTCGTATCTACATGTAAGTCTACACTCTACAATTCACAAAATTGTGGGTGGTAGGGGCTGCTTTACACCAAAACTAATCTGTACTCTGTGCATTCCACTCTCAAATGGCACGTGGGAAGAAAGAATATATATAAGCATCAGTGCGACACCTTATTCTTCTAATCTTATCTTTCCAGTCATTGGGATCCAAATAGGTTGGTGGACGAAATATTTCATCGTATTCGTAAGTGAAAGTGGGTGTGCACATGTTTTAGCAATAAGTTCAAACGAAACCGGCATCGTCTGCTGCCAAAGAATCCCAAATCAGTGTACTAATCAATTTTGTAACGTTTTCGTAAGGACTGTAGCAAGCAGTCACGAGTTGAGCGGCTCTACTCTGTACTGTTAACAACCCATCACGAAGCAGACCCAAACGGCACAATAGTAATCCAAAAGACGAGAGTTTTGTACACTGTCTCCTTGTTTGTGTATTACAGTTTTTCAAGATTCGATCTATTAATCGTAGCCTGTAATTAGCTCTACCTGCGACCGAATTAATGTGGAAGTCCCATTTCATATTCCTCTGTATTGTTACGCCGAAATACTTCAGGGAATCGACCATATCAGTAACTGAACTGTTAACTTTCTATTTATGAACAAACGGATTCTTTTTGTTAGTTATGCACATTATTTGCACTTTTTACAATTTCATTCGTATCTGCAAAATGTGAAAGCCCATATTTTCGTCACTACCCCACAAAAGCGATTCCGTTGATACGGGGTCCCTGAACATAAAGAATATCTTACCGGACCGATTATCCCTTGAGCACCGAGAGTGGTTGGTGAACGGTAACCATCTCATTCGGGATGACGTGGATTCGACGAGGCATACAGCCACAAATAAAAATGCTTCATCTTGATCTTTTGATTTGAAATTAACTGTTTTTCCTGGTACAATATGTTGAATGCTGACGTTAATGAAATTTACATCCACTTTTTTGCAGTGAATGTTGCACGTTTATTTAATTATTGATAACTTTTGTGATTTTGTTAGATGTTTAATCTATTTATTTTTTTTCGTTACACTTCCTATCTACTGGTCAGATCTAGAATTTCAATAGATTTAAGCCCTCACCGGGCAAAAAAACAGCGCCTAAATTGGTCCAGTAGTTTTTTATTCTACAGCAGACACACATACAAACATTTTTAAACTACAAGCAACTCTTCTTCTAACGTTATGGTTCGTAATGTGAACATGTAACCATAAGGAATTTTTGTTCCAGTCAGTCAAATCCCTTTTCAGCTATCAAGAAACACTATTAAATTTTTCTATAGCTCTGAAAAATCAAAATTTATATCAAATGGTTATTCAGTTCTTGGTTGTATTATGGAAGTTTTTAAATGGAAAAGAAAGGGAAAATACACCCAACACTCACCAAAGCTGAAGGGAGGAGGGCAGCAGCAACACAGCACAACACACAAACAAATAAAAAACAATATTTCGGGTGAAGAATCCCCTTTTTCAAGTTAACAGATAGGTGGCTGGTCTTGCGCAAGACTTGCGTAGGACGCAGCCACTCATAGAACTCATAGAACTCATTTTCCCTTTCTTTTCCATGTAAATATTGCCTCGCGGCATTTCTTTCCTTTCATTGTTACCTGGAAGTTTTTAAATGTTTTACGTCTTTTAACCTAGCGAACGAAACTTTTTCATGCGAACACATTACAGCTAAGGAAATTCAAAATGTTTAAGCAATAGATTACTAACACGTTTGTTCTTTATAACATTTCAAAATTAAGTCTCTCAGTAAACATACTTCCTTATGCCACGTAATAACAGTTACATATTTCACTTGAATTATAGCAGTAGAATTATATAATGAAACATGAGCAATTTTAGATGCTGTTAAAAGTGACACATTTTCTACGTCAAAATTATTACTATGCGTGAAAGCTATATAGTACCTTCTTAATAGGAAGATTCCAGTTTGCAAGTTACAAATATACATGTGAAAATACAATGGTATGCAGATCGCTTCGACATTTTTTTTACGTTAGTGTGTGTCTCCAAAAACAAAAAACAAACAAAAAAGACAAAAAACAAAAACAAAAAAAAAATTCTTGTATTTGAAGACAATGACAATCATCATTAAGAACTTATTTCAAATACAAACGAAGGATGATAACTGTAAATTACGAGAATAAGCGTTTGTTGTATTAGTTGATAAAAACTGCATAGCATTGTTGGATAAAACTTATTCAATGCGAGATCACCTGATCTATATCAGTTGATCGGAAATTAAAATTGACTTTGTCTAAAATCACAGGCCGGTTTCACTTATACATTTAGTGACAGCACTGTCTAATAGCTGTTACTAGATGCTACTTCCAGCTAATCCCATTTAATTCTTTCTGTAATTCAGTTTTATGACAACTGCTTTACTTATTATTCCTACCAAGACACTATTGAATTATGTATCTAGTAATACCTTCAATTAAGTACCTCTGGATCTCGCTCTTAAAATAATAAATAACTTTCGAATGTTAAGTGTATTTTGTATTTACAATCACGACCCAGAAAAGCAAATATCATCATGTATATTATTTCTATAAGGTATTTTTTTGTCACAAGCCTTTATCTCCCTTTATACTTATGGTCTCCACTTTGGTCGCGTTATATTTTAAGAAAGGAATTTTTCGGAATTCGAACCTTAAAGGACAAAAAATGTCAATATTTCAAGCATGCTGTGATTTTTTTTTTTTTTTTTACGAGTCATTTATTTCCCTAGATACCTATCTGAAATCCTTTAATGAAGAATCATTTTAGTGGTGACATCATATATTGAGACAGGGATTTTTTGGAATCCTACCCTTAAAGGGAAAAAGTATAAATATTTCTACAAAGCGTTTTTGTGTCACGAGCCATTTATCTGCCTTGACATCTAACCGATATAGATATATTGGATGTCATATTAAATATTTAAGGTCTCCGCCGTGGTCACATTATATTTTAAGAAAGGAATTTTTCATAATTTGACCCTTAAAGGGCAAAAATATCAATATTTTTAAAATGCGTTTTTTTGTGTCTCGAGCCTTTTATCTCCCTGGATATCAAACCCGAAATCGATAAACGAGGTAGGATTAGGAAGAGTAATATTTCATTTTTGGTGAAATCATATATCAAGAAAAAATTTTGGAAGTCAACACTTAAAGGAAAAAAGCATCAATGGTTCTACATCGCATTTTTGTGTCATAAGTCATTTATATCCATTAATATCTAACCGAAATAGATAAATGAAATTTCATTCCACTGTGGTCACATCACATTTTAAGAAAAGAATTTTTCTGAATTGAACCCTTGAAGGGCAAAATATCAATATTTCTAAAATGCTTTTTTTGTGTGTCGAGTCATTTATTTCCCTTGATAATTAAACAAAATTGATAAACGAGGTATCATTTTAAAGACTCAGGGCTTCGTAAGGTCTTCCATTACGTTACATCATATTTTAAGAAAGGAATTTTTCAAAATTCGACCCTTAGAGGACAAAAGTATTAGTATTTCTACAACGCATTTTTCTGTCACAAGCTATTTATCTCCCTTGATACCTAACCGAAATCGATAAATGAGTCATCGTTTTAAATATTAAAGTACCCGCTTTGGTCACATGGTATTTTAAGAAAGAATTTTCTCCGAATTCAACCCTTAAGGGGCAAAAATATCATCATTTCTAAAACTTTTTTCTACCTCACTTGATGCCAAATCGAAATTTTTAAATGAGGTATCATTTTGAAAACCAAGGTGTCTGCTTTGGTCACACCATATTTTATAAAAGAAATTTTTTGGAATTCGACCCTTAAAGGACAAAAGTATCAATATTATTTCTACAGCGTGTTCTTATTATTATTATTATTACGAGCCATTTATCTCCTTCGATACCTTACCGAAATCGATAAACGTCATATCGTTTTAACAATTAAGGTCTCCAATTAGGTAAAATTATATTTAAGAAAGAATTTTTCGGAATTTTATGCTTAAAGTGATCGCGTGTATGAGACAGTCTCTACACTGCAGCAGCAAATATCACATAGATGTCAATTAACTGTTTTTTTTTTTTTTTTTTTTTTTTTTTTTTTTTTTTTTTTTTTATACAGTAAGTAACTTTTCGGATATTTATTTCTGTTATGAAACATTTTTGTTTTGCAATACAATTACAATGCAAGAATTTTATTCGCACAGCAACACATATCACAGAGATGTTGATATGATGTGTGCATTTTGTTCAGGTTGGTTGTATTCTGTTAAGGTCAGTGACAGTTTGTCGTACATTTAGAGTGTTTTAAATGTTCCTAACTGTTTCTTAATATGTTGTAAGTATTCTGATGCGTACCTATTACACTAAACAAATAAATATTTGCTACAAAAGTGCGGTTCTACTTTTCATTAAATTACCTCCCTGTTCATCGTATTTATTCGCGAAATTTTCGCTTGGTTCGTATAGTTTTGATGAAAATGCTTAAAAATCGCAAATTTCTTTAAACATTCTTTCAATTTTGCAATGTTTGCATGTAGAGTGAAAAGGAAAATAAGGCGATAACCGGATTCGATCGACGTAATACTTCCAAATGGAGTTTTTATAAGTATCAATACAAATGTTGTTAAGTGTTTTATACAACGAGGTAAGTAGGAAGAGAGTGAAAATCATTGCCGTCTTATTCAGACCCACTTCCGAAGAACTACTTGGAAGCCGCCAAATTTTACTTAGATCATCTTGTAATGGACATACGTCCCGGTGAGATATAAATATTCATTTTGTACGTATAAGAATATAAAGTGAATATTGAAAGATGTTAATAAGAAGTTTATGTTAAGGTTCCTCGGTAGCCATGGAGATTATGTATAGAGATGAAATTATTAAGGAGGACTTGATAAAACAAGAATGTGAAACATGAAAATGTATTTATGGAGGAAAAATAATGGAGCAGATTTGGCGGATTGTATGGCTGGTGGCCAATGAAAATATTGACGTATTTGAATGTTGTGAAATGTTAAATATTAATACTGTGTAAAGTGTGTTATAATACAAGAAGAATTCTAAAATAATCTCATAGTGTTATTGATTATTTGAAAAGGAGAAATCGAGAGATAATTTCAAGTAATAGCATAAGAGTTATTTTCAGGTGATGAAAAAGGTGACAAGATGTGTAACTGGAAAGGCTAGCATGAAAATAGATCATGGTATAAAAAGATATTAAAACACGTATTTCCTAGCTAGCAGGATATGTAAAGGATTACTCGAAAGTAAAATGTTATAGAATAATTTGGAATCGTCGTTGACTGACTAAAAATTAATCGTGTAATTAAAACAAGACTAGTAAAAAGCTTCAGTATATGTAAAAAAAATAATATACATAAGGCAGTGGGTAGGTTATAATCTGATCGAAATAATCAAAATTTACGGTTTGTACAGTACATATTCTGTATGATATGTGTAAGGGTTTATGCCATGTGTTGTCTGTTGATTGTCAACCAAGCGCCACCACGGCTCATGTCCTACTGGCCGATCTACAATGTGTAGTGTGTGTTTTTTTTTTTTTTTTTTAATAATAATACCGCTTATTCGAACCAGAAAATTTGCAGCGCCAGACACTGTCACAATATTTTAGCTTACTCACGTACAAGTCGGGTTTTGAGGGTAGAGAATGATTCATTTTCAAAGTCTCATATTACATACTTTCAAAATCTTCTGTTTCACTTATGCTCCGGGAAAGGTGTCTATACTCTTTTGGCCAAGCCGTTTTACTGCAAAATTTCGATGCGTAGAATTTATCATATCTTGACGTTTTGCATTTCAGTGAAATTGTTTTGACTTTTGTCCATACTGGTTTACTTTTTTCCCCTTGTATATTTGTCGACAACAGACTTCTAGAGCACACGTATTCTGGTTAGGAGTTCCGCACGTAGTAGTATTTTCTCAGTTTTTCTATTCAACTAAATTTTGTGTTTTACGGGTTTGTTTAAAGTACTAGTTTACAACTACTATATTAAAAGATTTACTATAGATGTTACCACTACCTGAGCTAAAAAAAGAAGACACAGAAGTTGTAAGTGGAACTACTGGCAGCAACTAAATGTTACATTCTAATCCTGCATGTAGACTGAGTTGGAAAGATATCATTTGTTGTGAAATCTAAACATTGTTATTTCTGACAATCCTTTGTGGAAGAGTATATTGTCATTACTTCGAGATTATTTAATTTCATTTAACTATGAATTTATTTTCTTTGTTGTCGGTAACTGTTGCACGTTTCAAATATAGGTAGGCAAGTAAGGAAATATAATGACTGGTGTAATGTTTTTGTATACTGAAAAATTACAACAAAAAATTACATCGTATACAATATTATGATTGCTAACTGCCCATTACAACAGTGAGAAGTTTTACTATGGAGTAAAGAAGACCTTTTTTCTGTCTTTTGATGTTACTGATTTTCAGCACGTAAAGTCAAAGTTATCTTTGCTAGATAACAATAAATTCGAAAGTATATACTAATAAAAAAAACTTAGGTAATTCTTAAAAATTAAATTAACAAAATGTTTAGTAAAAACTTGTAAAACTAAGTTTTAATATCGCAGAAGGAACTGAAAAGACTATTAAGCCGTCTGATGTTTGTGAAAGTTAATATTACGAATATAAAAGGATGAGAATGGTTTGAGAAGATATCGCAAGTAGGAGAACTCATTTAAAGAAATGGTTGCCTGTTGATGGAATTATGGATTTGTTGGGAGCAAACGAGAAATTAGTTGAGAGCGAAACAGGTAGCGCTTGGTCCTTACTCTACAACTAGCCACCTGTGCCCTGCTGGCTGCCTACCACCCCAGGGACCACTTCGTGGTGAGCCAGAAGGATTAACTGGCTCACAAGTACTTGGTGGACACCGGGCGCACGTTGAAATAGCACTCTATCTGCGAACTGCCCACCACACAGAATTTAACTTGCTTCCATTATGTTCCTTGCGCAAATCACAGAGATGCATAACCTTTCAAATGTGTTCTTTACATCCTTTCTCACTTTACAAGCTGAAAATTATTGCTCCTTAAACAAATACATTTT